>JUDZ01009307.1:0-19116 GCA_000812845.1 Stagonosporopsis tanaceti | reverse complement strand
TCAGGTCCAGATGGCTCTACGCTGACTGCGCAGTCTTGCCGACCAGGAACTTCGCGCTCTTCTGGCTCAGCGGTGTGCCGACTGGTACGTCTGCGTGTCTTCTCCCCACTCTCCTACGTCCCTTGGTGTCCAGACCACGCTCCCACAGTGCGTACTGCACCACCTTCTCCATACCTGTCTTCGTTCTCCTCTCTGTCATCGTTGGCTTGCTCTTCTTCAACTCCACGTTGCCCAATGTCAGCAGATCACCTAAATCTGCCCTCTTCTTCTGGTTAGAAACGTCAGAGGCAGTGATCTGAGTCTTGGCCTTCTCGCGGAGGTATTGACCCTCGCTGTGAACTGCAGAGAATAGCGAAGCAGGTGCGGGTTTCGCGGCGTCGCGTAGATGACCGTACATATCGCCGAGAGTGCGAGAAGAAGAGAGAAGCGGGTCGGGGATACGGGCACCAGTGAGTTGGAGGAGACGCTTGAACAGCTAGAAACTGGTTAGCATGCTTTGAGAGTTCGAAGAGCAAAGGGTAGGCTTACAGCAAACTTGATGTCGTTGTCAGTCAATGGAACGTGGCGCCACATGACCTCGCTAACCTGTGAAGCAGAGTTCTCGGCGTTCAGACGAGCTTCTCTCCTCAGCGCGGTGATGGCATCAGTAAGACCCTGTGCACGCGTTTCGACTTCGGCATAGCGAGTAGGAGTGGAAACTGAGGGGACGTGGACTGGCTGGACTGGGATAGACTGCTCAACGTGCACAGCTTCCTCGGCAAGAGGCGCCTCGGCGGTCTCAGCGGGAGTTTCGACGGGCTTTGAGCGCGGGACAGGTCGGTTAGACATGAAATCGAATTTCTTGTCAGGGTCCTGCTTCACGACCGCCGCCCTCTTGTACTCAGGTGTCGCGGGATCCATGACGGGAACTGCAGCAGAGGCCTCAGGGACAACGGGGACTACAACATCCTCGACAAGAAGTTCATCCTCTTCTAAAGTCTCGGGCTCGAACGTGTCCCATTCTGGTGTGTCCTGGATAAGCTTGAGGAACTGTTCAGCGCTCCTGTACTCGGGGAAAGCAAGAGCAAGCTCGCCGCTGGAGGTGTTGTAAAGCTTGATGTTCTTGACCCACGATGGGCGCTTGTACACGCCATGATTGGGTAGCTTGGACAGGTCCAGATCCATACCAGCCTGCTTTAATGTGTAGATCTCAGCCACGGCCTGGGTAAAAGCCTTCCTGAGCTTGACGGGATCCGTGGTCCTCTTGTTCATGCCGAAGCTGTCTCTTGTCAGTTGCCGACCCATTACCCAAAGCAGATGCTGCGACATACTTGAATTCAGTATACGGACGTCCTGTGACCTGGTGCACCGTCTGCGCCATCAACAGATTCTCATCATACAGCGTATACGGCGTGCCCGTCCACTCTTCGATCTGGTCCGCCATGTCCAGACTCAGCGGTGTGTACGTCCTGAGCGTGAGCTTCTCGAACTCCTTGGCCATATCAGCCTCCTCCATCTTGGCTAGCCACTCCTCTCCACCGACATGCCTCAGCTTGCGCCCATGCTCGGCTTTCTGGTACTGCGGGAAGGAGGCGTTGGCGTCTTCCTCAAGGACCTCGATCTCCTCGCCTTGGTCCTCGGGCGCTATCCGCACAGGCGATGTCGGGTCATAGGGATCGACGTGGGCGCCGATGGGCTCGGATTCACCCAGAAGGCGCTTCTGCCATCGGCGCACGAACTGCTGGTGCTTCTTCTTGTCCTGCTTGCCGGCCGGCACGAGGAACGCGGCGGAAGGAGTTGATGAGAAGGCGCGGAGGTGTGTGCAGGGCGATGCGGTCCGTTGTCGCACTGAGCACTGGAAGGCTGACGAGGCGTCGATTGCCCGCGAGGGGCGCGGTATCCTGCGCATTGAGGCGGCCGTGTTGAGATGGACGTCGCTCTCGTGCGCTCGTGGGCAACATCGGAAATGTTCGATCGAGGCGCGCCAAGACGCCGCACGATTGTCCAATCAGCGCCATGAAACTTCCGCGACATTTCACGAGCAGACGTACATGTAAAGACACAAACAACCATGAAGAGATCTGTTCATGTCATCATCAAATTCTGGCACTACAATCTCTCGCCTGCGAAACGTCTTGCCAACCACGTCGACCCTTTCTCATCATACTCTGCCTTACTGACCATTACTTCCTTCAGCTGCTCCGGCCGGCTTGCGAACTGCGCAGCCCCCAACCAAGTATGCTTGATAGGGTCCTCAGCCCGTAATATGTTCAGTAGATAGTCGCTTGGAGCCAGCATCCGTAGTTCGGCTTCTAATCTCCCCATGAAGCCCTCAATCAGCGAGTTACCTCCCACGACGACCACATTTGCAAGCAGCCCCACCCTCAAGGCTTCTGGGAGCACGCTGAGCGATTCCATGACAGCGCCGGGGATGCCAGACTCTTGTATGCCTATGTCTGATGGATTGAAGAGCAGTTCTGGCACTGCGAACCTCTCATTGCCCAAAGGCAGCAAGTCCTCCCTCGGCCCTTGCACTGGCTGCATTCCACGTCTCATCCTCGACTTTGCGGGATCGTGTGGTCGCGCATGCCCGTGTATTGCGTTCTCGTAGTCCGGTAGCACATAGTCTACGACTATAGTGGTATCGAGATGCCTTTTGTCCCCTAATCTCCCTTTCCACGTCCGCTCGAGGTCTTTGCTGTATTGCTGTGGCGAAGGCGTGACATACGACACAGCTTCTTTGATCTCGTTGAGCAAGTAAGTCTCCTCCATCATGTTGTAATGTCGCAGTGAAGACAGCTCCTTCATGTAGTTTGTGAGCAGCTTGCCTCCGACCGTGAGACGACGCGTTGCCGACTGCAATAGCCTTCCATTATAGAGAGGAAGAATCGTGGTGTCCGAGTATGAGGTGTCGATCACAAGCATGCATTCCTGCGGCAGAGTGGCAGGCGCCGATGCGCTCGGTAGATTATACGCGGCCATGGTTGGGCCTGCACACGTCAGTCATGTCATTCTGTTCATTGATACGACGAACGTACCAATACAGCGGTAGTATGCCGCGAACTCAAATTGTTCAAAGACAATTTCATCGCAATTCTTCTGCAGTTCTTTGGGACAGTTCGGTTTCTCTGTCAGGAGGAGATTGGTCTCCTTGGGATCACACTGTGCCTTATCAGCTTTGCATCCTCCTCTGCCACCAGGGTTTGAATTGGCGTACCTACCCTCAGCGCCTCCTTTGCGCCCATGAACTCGCGCTCCCATATCGCCTTTTCAGCCTCCCAATTGACAATGAAGCCCTTTTCTACCGGTCGCCGAAAGGCTAGCTCACCAAAATCTTTACAGTCGTCGAGCTCTGAAGCTGTGTAGGTGCACTTGTCGCGGTGGCTGCGCGCGATGCAGTTCGGTATTACGCTGCACTGGTCGTAGCTGGGAGATGCGGACTGTGTGGGGACAAGACCGGCTTTCAAGGTGTAGGCACCGTTGTCCAGTACCAGTGTGTTCTGGATCGACGATACGGATTTCCGCGAGCCTTTTGGTGGCATTGTGTCAAGTAGTGGTTGTGAGTTGGCCGGTTGAACATCAGAAGCCTAGAAAGTCGCGAACTCGCGGTGTCACATGCTGGTGGCTTGGCATTCTTTGACTTCCTCGTTCGTTGCTCTTCTTGCTTCGCTTCGTCAAGTCAATCGATCTGGCTATCCGTCTAACAAATCAGAAAACCTTAGAACTTTACAAGGCCCGTGAATACTTTAATATACGCGGTATGCCAAAGTTGGTCATTGGTGCTTGAGCTTCCATGCTGATGATGACATCACCTTGTGCATGCTTACTTGACCACACCAGCAAACTTCCTCACTTGGTAATCTCAGCTTGAACAGCTTGAACATAACTCACCACGATTTTTTATTATTGCTCGCAATGCCGGGTGCGATCGGAACAGCAGCACTACCCTTCTGGCCGGCCCTTCTATTCTCATACCTGGAGCCCAGTAAGCACAACCACTGTGAGCAAGGTCTCTACCTAGCTACATCGCCGACACGCAAACAGTATCGCTCGTGATCGGAGCTCACGCAGCAATCACTTCACCAGCAATCTTCGTCACCTCCCAGCTCCCTAGCCACAACCCTGCAGATCCCATATCACCAGCCGTGATCATCCTTGCATACACGCTCGGCAGCCTTTTCCTCCTTCTCGCTGGCTATGCATTTACGTGTACTGTACTCACGAAAGATGCGCATGTTACAAAGTACTACTTGCTGTTTGCCGCGTGTGGGGATGTGGGGCATCTTTTAGCCAACTATGCAGGCATGGAGACCAGAGTCTTTTGGGCATGGAGAGACTGGAACGAGGTCATGTGGGGAAATATTGCTATCACCATATTCTTGTTGGTGAACCGTTTGGCAACTGTGGGTGGCGTCTTTGGAAAGCCTGCATGGGCCGTTGCAACGAAAGGGAGGAAGTTATAAACCGACTTGTTCGTGGGTGAATACTTGCATGCGTCCATGCGTATGAGTCGATATCAGAGATGAACAGATATTCATAGAGAGTCGAGTCGTCAACGAAAGAACCGAGAATGCCCTCGAGCAGCAAAGCAAGAATGACTTGCGAATCACGGGTTGCTGGCATTTATGGACCAGAGCCTGTCATCGTGAACTGGCAAGTTCTCAGGATGGAACTATAGGCCTAGCTACCGTACCGGCGTAATTATATCTCAGAACTATGCAGCCCAAAGCGTCCTGCTTACTCGATCGTTAGGATACCCTCCATAACTCGCACAGCAGTGCCACTCAATTCAACAGTCTCCACGCCTTCCCCATCCTCAGTAGTCTTCACAGAGATGTAAATGTCGCAACGCCTTCCCATCTCCACACCTTGCGTTAAATGAAACCTTTGTACCCTATCCGCGCCCGACTGGCGCCCAACAACTGCGAGATAACAACACAGAGCACAACTCGCGCTTCCCGTGCCTGGGTCCTCACGGGTTCCAATACTCCTCGTCCTCAGCGCTCTTACTTGGTCGTCTTCAGGATCAGGACCAATATCCGTGTAGTAAAATGTCCCCGTGTATCCTATTTCCCAGCCAGAACCCTGGTCCAGGTGCTCTGCACGATAGCATTCTTCGACTGGCAGCAAGCCCTTGTTGGGCAGCCCGAGCGCTTCGATCGAAGCCAGGGGAACAAGGTTGAACGCCATACCCTTTACGATGCTGGCTAGTGGCACGGTGTCGCTACCACTTGTGTTCGTCTCTTGTGCGGGGAACGGGTGGGGTAAGCGTTGCTAGTGGACGCGGAACGCATGCGGGACTTCGACGCTGGCTCTTCCACTTATTTCCTCATACGTAAAAGGGATGGTACCAGCCATCGTCTTCAGCTGTTTTACGTTTCGGTAGACAGACGTAGTTGATGCAGCGTATATAGCTGTGCCGATTGTTGGGTGTCCAGCAAAAGCGAGGTGGGCTAGAGGCGTGAAGATGTCGAAGTCGACCGTGTCATTGTTCGAATCAGGTTCAGGCTCGTAGATAAAGGTGGTCTCGCTAAGATTGAACTCTCTTGCGATTTTTTGCCTTTGCACCTCTGTAAGGACAGAGCGGAGCGATGATGGCACGCGTACGATGGCAAGCGGGTTACCGACGTAGGGTGTGGTAGTGAATACATCGACAGTAGTAAAGGGAAGCTGCATGGTGGAGCTTAGTGTTGAATCAAGTCCAAATAGATGGAAGACGAATTTGTAGGAGATGTGTTGTGGGTGCTTACTATGACTATTCACTGTACTAGCCAGATTGGGTATGCCGTCAGACTTGAGTCACAGTACGTAGGGCATTTTCGGCCACGAGACAAGAGTGCAGCTTTGTGTTATAGTCATAAAATTGGTTGTATGAACGGGGTATCTTCGCAAAAACTCCAAGTGTGCGCCCACCGTTCATCACAGGGACGTGTTGCATTGTCCGCCCGGGAACCACATCCCCGCTCCTTCATCCCTCCACCTCACTGACATCCCCAAACAGTGGAATGTTGATATCCCAATCCTCTTCTGCTCCTGCAGTTCTTCCAACGATGCACTTGGTCTGCTTCATCGTCGTTTGACTCATATCGCTGGCATGTTCATGTAGATGAAACATGAGTGTGTCCACATTGCCAAAGATGCTCGTAACCTTCAGCTCAACACTACATACAATACAGCCATAGTTGCATTCATCGTTTGTGCTGTCAGGTGTCTTCTTTTTAACGTGACTTTTGGCTAGGAAGATCCACCGGTACCGGATGCCGGACTTCGAAGTGTGTATGTTTGGGTCTACGATGGTCTCTGTCTTGTTCTTTTTGCTTGGGTGGGCAACAGTATAAGTATTTCCACGGAAGTTACAAGACTTGCATTCCCACACATCCTTGGTATTATACATCCCTGAAGGCATGGTACGAAGGGCCAGGCCTTTCTTAGGCTCCTCGCGGACGGCCCAGGAACCTTTGCAAAAGCCCCAGTAATTGTTGTCTTTACATGGGCGACCGTTCATCATTTGTTCCTGCCCTGGTTTGGGGGATTTGATGGTGGAGGAAGGGATCGTGCTGACTGGTCGTGGAAGAATACCAAATGTGCCCGAACCGCCACTGTCAGTCGATGCAATGGATGGCTGTCGAATACGACCAACGGCAGGGGCGGACATCGTTCTTGGCCACGGCGCCGACAAGCCGCCCAATTTCATGGTATGTCCGCTGGAGCTGCTGTGAGAACTGGAGGGCCCTTGGGCGGTACTAGGGAGTATGCTTGGTCGCGTAGGATCCGTCTCTGTGCGGTCTCCAACCAAAGGTATTGGCGATTCTGGGGGCGATCCGAAAGGTGCAATCGCATTGGGTGCTCTTTCGACGTGCTGTGGGTCTGATTGTTGCTTGTAGAACCGATCGGACCCATCGGCGGGCCCTTGAGTCTGCGAAGATATTCTCGAGGGGTGTTTGTTTGGTAGATTGAGTGGCGCGATTGGAGTCGTGTGAGTCTGCTCTGTTGACACATACGGTGCGTAAGCATTATAATGGTCGCTATGTTGTGGTAAGGTCACGTTGGGTGGACTCGAAGTAGCGAACGCTGACTTGCTCATCGGAGGAGAATGGAGTGAATAGCAGGGATCGCTTGAGCCGTATGAAGTGCGTGATGAGTCGGAGTCATGACGATCCCTCGACGTGTCTGAATATGGCGTGCTGGATGAAGAGCAGTCGGAATAGCGATGCGATGGTTGGGCTGGATAATCAGGGTAGGAGTTCGGTGCTGCATACATCGTATGTTGCGGTGGAGTATTGAATACGTGCTGATTGAACATGGAATAGTCCTGATTGCCTGGATGCGTCCAAGACTGAGGCGGCATTTGCGGATTCGACAGATGCAAGTGGTCCTGATCTTGAGCATTAGGCTTTTGGTAGACAGTATTATCACCCCTGGAAACTTCTAGGGTGCCACGTCTCTGCTGGAAATTTGATGGGTACTGGTTATAATTCCAGGATTGATTTTGGGCCCGAGTTCTCACGTCCAGACCTTTGTACAACTTGTTGACTTCGTCAATGTCGTTCATGAGTGTAGCACGGTCCTCTTTCCTTGTTTTGACCAGTTCTTCTAAGGCGTGGCAGTGATTAATGTTCGGTCGTTCCGTGGGCGTACTTCCGCTCGATTTCGCAGAAGTGCTGTTGCTGCGTTTTGTCTGCAAGTAGCGTGCCAACGACGATCTCGGCTGCTTCGATTCTTTTTGTGAGCCTAGTAACACAGCCGATGGCACATGGTCTTTTGGAACCGTGTTGCTGAGATCGAAAGTATTGGACCGTGTATAGGGTACGGTCATGACGGATACACGGTGTTGTGACGAATCTTGAACCTGACGAGGCAATTGCCGCGTGAAAATCAATCTGTGCTTCAGGTCATCAAGTGTGACGAACGTATCTTTCCGATTCGTGATCGTTGCTTCGTGAAGCAGCCGCAGGTTCAAGATAACTGTCGGATTTTGGACAGCCATCTGGAGGCCTTTGATAATTTCTGCTTGCATATTGACAGCGATGTGCAGAAGAAGGTCTCTGGCAAGCGCTGTGGTCGTCAGATAATAGTTTCGGTGAACAGACAAAGTACATACTGTCACCAACAACCATGATATCGCCGAGTTCCTTTATGTCCTGCGCATACCGAGACCCTATTTGCTGTTCCCCCAGAACTAGAGATTCTTGCAACTGCTTCTCTTCGAATTCCTGCTGTGACTGACGCGCTTTGCGACGTTTCTCTTTAATGATTTTGACAAGCTCGGAACCCCCGTGAAAGGCAGACACCACTGCGGCAACAGCGGCGACGACCTACATATGTTAGCTGCTATACGTTCCTTGCTTACAAGGCGATACTTCGATCATGCATAAGCATTGCAACTCTGTCATACCTCTATGCCCGACATCGTTTCTATCGTCGACGCAACTTCTGGGTCGCAACCACGTGAGTTGGCAGCAGCAACTTCTAATGCCTATTGCTGTAGCATGCGCGTACTTTGTGGTGCTTAAGTTCAACGGTGGAAGTCTGGTAGTTGTAGGCACGCCACAGTGTAACTCTGGAGCCGAGGCTGACGATCGCCTCACTTCGTAGCTCGACGCGTGTGAAAGATGGGCAGATCGATTGCGCCGTGAATTACAAGCAGCGCTTCCAACAACTACGTCTGGCAGGGATAGAACGCGTGGGATAGCTTACAGAAAGCAGCAACAAGAGAAGTAGAAAAGAAGGTAGCAAGGATCAACGCGGAAGAGGTCAGCAGCTTCAACCCGTACTCAGCCTCAATTCACCCCTCGTCCTCTGTGAGCCGTCCAGGCTAGCCTGAGCTTCGCCGCCAGGTTCAATCCTCGGTGCATGCTTTGAGTATTGAGATATGCATCTTCGCCAATAAGATGAAGCTGTGGCGGTGTTCTTATCAGTTTCGTGCAATCATATCTGCGACTAAAGCCGCGATGGCTGATGAGAACGCGGAAGCGTTGCATCTCGTTGGCTGGGTGGAGTGAGACGGCAAGGGCAGGCGAGCGAGATGCGGGGTCCAGGATGCAGCTTCATCACCACTAGCGATACAGAACCACGATACATTATTGAACCTGTGTAAGGCCCAGGAACGCATGGAGAAGCTTGGTCAAGAACGTGAAGCTTATTGTCCATATTGTGCAACGTGTCGTGGGGTGAACGGCTTTGCCCGTTTGTGGAGACGCTGTTGACATGGAAGCTAAAGCACAGCCCTCTGGTGTCTCCTTTGGCTGACCAGTGTCCTGAAACCGAGCCGGATGCTGCAAGATGACGTGAGGATGTGCCAGGCACGCTGGGACCGGAAGATCTGGTAATTTCAAGAACGAGCAAAGGGCAGTGTTGAAGGAGAAAGTGCTCGCGTGTGCAGCACGTGACATGTAATTTTGGCAGACGATTGATGTATATTGCCTTAGTCATTGACCTATGCAAAATTGCGCACATGTGTGGGATAACTCTCCGGATTGACTGAGCATCGCCGTTGCCTTCTAGCCGACGGGTTACACAGAGCGAAGATGCCCTCTTTCTTGGTTGGCAACTGCTCTGCAGCGCATCGAAACCCGTTTGCGTTACAGCCGACAAAAGAAAACGTGTACCTATCCTATAGATGTATAATGAAGCGCCTCGCTGAATGACGTCTGGCAAAACTGGCCATCCTGGAATGCGAAATGTTCCTGCGCCATATATAACTCCATACAAGTGTTTCCCTAGAAAAGGAGCAGGATCTACCTGTCCTGAGAAGTGTGAACATAACGGGCAAAAATACCCTTGATCAAGCGATCAAAGTCAAAGCTGAAGTCATCAAGGAGACATGGAGAGGGCGAACATCTCACGCGTCCACCAACTGCACCCTCTGACTCTTCCGGTTCCCGATCTCCACCAACATCGGCGTCAACCCCATACCTTCTCCAAGTTTTTTCTCGGGATTTTGCAATCCTTTCCCGAGATCCGTCGGGGTCCGGATCAGCGTTCTCGGCCTCGTTGCCTTGCTCACACTGACACTCCTCGCAATGCCTACTGTCGCTGTCTGTGTGTTGCCACCGACAACTCGCGTCTTACGCTGACTGTTGGTGCGTCGTATAATTGGCTTGTCGAATGTGGCCTGTTCGAACGGCTCAGTGGAGAGAGGGGGCGAAAGGAGCATCTGCAGGTTCTGCAATGGTGAGGAGACTTCGAGAGATGGAGTGGATGGATGCGAGGACAAGGCTGAGGCGGCCGTTACGCGAGGTTGTTTGCGAGAGAGGGTGCGTTCGATAGATGCGGAGCGATTCGCGGATGCAGATGCTGACCTAGGCTTGGGGAGGATTTCCCATTGCG
Source organism: Stagonosporopsis tanaceti (assembly GCA_000812845.1). Taxonomy (NCBI): domain Eukaryota; kingdom Fungi; phylum Ascomycota; class Dothideomycetes; order Pleosporales; family Didymellaceae; genus Stagonosporopsis; species Stagonosporopsis tanaceti. The sequence continues at coordinate 8,808 of JUDZ01009307.1, read as the reverse complement.
GTTCTTGCGATTCGATGTGGGCCTTCCACGCTTTTGCCTCCGCTGGAGTGGTGCGGCCGACAACAATCGTAACTGATTCATTGTCAGAGGTGTCGAAGCTGTGAATCGAGGTGGGCGTGAGGTCAGACTGCTGCGGTTTCAGGTTAGGCGATTCAGCGTACTGGCGGGTGATGCTGGTAGATGGCGGTTTGCTCTTGCTGTCTTCTGCTGTCTTGAATGTCTGATGTGTTGGAGACCTTGCTGGTGCGGTCTTTGATCTCGCACGCGGTGAATTCGAAACAAGTGGCGATGGCGCCCGCAGTACTGGCGTACCCGCTCGCAATACTGGTGTACCGGAACGCAACGTTGGAGTAGCGCGTCCAGCCGCTGGAAACAAGGACAGTCGTGCGGACGGCGGGTTCGACACGGTAGGGGATGTTGCGCGTCGCGGCAGTTTAGGCTCCGACAAATCTTCCTTATGATCCTATTTCGTGTCAGCTGTGTCAACTGTAGATGTTGTAGGTTGCGTTGTGTACCTGGATCAAGATATTATCCAACGGCTTGACCTTTTCGCTCTCAGCCTTCTCTTGCCGCCGCTGATATAACGATGACCTGTTGAGTGACGGTTCTAGTACACCACTGAACATGACGCTGTATCTGTCCAACTTTGTGTCAGGTATATCCACGTCCAACAACCCACCGGACAGTGTTGGTGGGCCCTCAAGGAATTTCGCATCAGGGGCGCCGGAATTCCCGGGTGGGTTTGGGGTTGTAGCGGACCGTTGGAAACGGTGACGAGGTGCAGAGCGACCAGCATCAAGTGTTGCGGATCGTTTTCTTCCATGTTGAACTTCCCTCGACGACACATTCTCTTGTGATTTGTTGCGAGAGGCCCTAACTTCCGGATTGAAGACAGACACCGGTAGTGTCACACCACCCTCTGTCTTCATCTTTGGTCCTGGCTTGGATCTTGGCGAAGTATCATGATGGCTGTCTGCGCGTGTTGGGGCTACCTGCTGTGCAAGCTGGTAGAATGCAGGCCTTTCCTTTGGCGGGGGCGCTGTCTTCTTGAACAACGACTTCCAGCGGCTAATCTTGGCTTTGGGCTGTGCCTGAGGTCCTGTGATGGTGGTTGTCGATGCATTGGCATGGCTCCGTAGTGACATTTGGGCGTCGGCAATGAGGTTCTCGGTGGTAGCTTGAGGGGTAGATGTCCAGTGCGAGCCGACAGTAGGGCTACCTAAGGCAACGCCAATGACATCCACTGGACTTTCCACAGCATGCAGTACAGCGCTTGAGTTAGTGGGCGAGGAAAAAGCCAGGAACCGGTCTTCCGAATAGATGGACGGCGCAGGCAATGTCTTCTTGTGGAACTGTATTGCGCGTTCTCCCGATCCACCTGACGTACTCGGCCGGGCTACCATCTCGGGTGCTTCAAGTGTTCTTTCAGCCCTGGGCACTGGTGTAGCTGCTTTGAACCTGTCAAAGTCTGTTGGAAAAGCGGTCGGAAGTGGAATAGGGTTCACAGTTTGAGCTTCCTCTTGCTGTACGCCCCTCCGACCTCCCTTCAGAAGCCGGAGCGACTTTGATCTCGTGAGCAAGCTCGGCATGGTGTTTCAAGTGCAGTGCTAGTGGGTATCAGAAAGGAAATTGAGCAGGATGAGACGACGATGACAGTGAGCAAGGAAAATGATGCGCGGCCAAACGAGTGGACAGCTCCGCAGAGCAAACAGTAACACGGTAAGAGACAGGTTCGTGGATCGGAGCAAAGCCAGAGAAGAGGCAGCGATGAGCAGAATTGCGCCGGCATCAGGACGCCTAGTCCCCGGGAAACGAACGTCTTCTCCACATTTCTCTCTCATGCCAGCGGTCATCAAGACGTCCAGACGCGACCGGGGCTGTCAGGAACAAATTGCGCAGGATTTAGACGTCGAAGGCCCGACGAGCGACAAGGGTTTAGACCAGGTTGTGGGTGATCGGCACACGCGGGACGCTCTGTCTGGCTGCATCTACCGCGTCCGACAGCGGCTCCCATGGGAGATAACGGGCTGACCGCTGTCGCGATAGCGGTTGGCGGTTGGCGGACGCTGAAGCAGCAGAGGAGATGAGCCGAAGCGCGGGCCACGCGACAGTCCCGCACGTACTGTGTAGCGCCTTGTCGGCGCGAATGCTCAAATTTTTCCGCTGCCTTTGTTCAAGAGGCCATGCTTGCCCGCATCACCGCAGCGCTCATGCGCGCCCTCATCCAATATGGCCATTGTGCCCACGGTTCAATGCGTGCCATGCTTGTGGGACGTTGGAGATGCGAGCGGTCAGTGTCGTGGGCCCGTGCCGCGGTTTCAGCCCCATCAGCAATTTCGCGATGCGCCGCCAAGGGTCCCTCATTGATCTCAAACGCCAACGCTTACCAAGCCCTTCATTCGTCCATGGCTGTCGACACCGCCATATACATTGCGCGGGTCTCTCCTGCGTCACCTTGTACAAGTCCTTGCACCGCAACGCGAGGAGCTGCTGTGTGACGCGAGGCAGGGGAACGGCCTTGGGATAGAAGCAGGGCAGCGGCCGGCCAGATGTAATGGCAATACCCCAAATTGCTGTCATCTTCTGAGGTCGTGATTGTGGACGACGGCGAGCGAGCGAGGAAATTGCACATGACGTTGGCCTGGAGAAAGCAGCAAGTCGAGACGATGACCTACGTACGCGGCTGAAGGACACACGTGCTGTATGTGGGTCGCCAAAGATGTGCTGAAGCCTTCACGCAGTACTTGTGCAGTGAACAGTCAATGCATCATGCACGTCAGTCTTCACAGGATTCACGTGGTGTTTGTGAACAAGGTCTCGAACGTACTGCAAGCTCGGAAATTCAAACTTATGGCAAGATGTACATGACCGTGAATAATTCACAACGTCTGTCCTTGAAGCGATCGTATAAGAATGGCCATGATGCGTTGTGCGAAAGACGCGACACAAGAAAGCATGTACAAAGTAAGACGAGTTCTTGACGGAACCAGGGAACGTTCTCTGCTGATCTCGTTGAGACCTCCAGGGCCACCAAGCGGCAACTGCTGATCGTAGACACGCTTCAGTTCCGGATTACATATCAGGAATCTTGAGTGGTGCAATTGTCCATTCACCACCAGCTACTCTTCTTGTCGCCACCGTAATGTCATCACCATTACCTTGGAAGAAGACATACAAATTGTCGTAGAGTACTTTTCCGGCATCGTCCTTCTCTGACACAGCGGAGACCGTCATATGCGTGCCGCCGAGTGCAAATACCGGCGCAGCAGGAGTCGATATGGTGAAATTTTCCTTGGCCATAGGATATGATGTGTTCTCAGCATTATACTGCATGTCGTAGCCGCGTATGCTTCTGTCTGCAGACTGTGCGTAAAAGAACGTTGTGTACCCTAGCGAAGTCGACGGCCAGACATCTGGAATGGCTGCTGCAGAAGCATTCACGAAAACGTTGTAAGGATGGTCTTCGTCCTGGACTCTGGTACTCGAATTTGTATCGGTGTCCTTCCAGTAAAATTCGACATCCTCGCTTTTGCTAACCATCATGGCGTATTGGGTCGTGCCAGCACCCCAGCTATAGCAGCCAACACCGGCTTGTATATTGAAACCTTGCCATTTCTGAATGAACTTCCAATCGGGGCTGCCGGCGTAAAATGCATATTGCTCGAAGGTGGAGTTGTCTACTGCATACCATATGTTCATGCCCAACAATCTGTTGTCAAAAGGTATCTCGTTGACGACTCCACTGATAGTGGGAAACTTTTTGTAGTCTTCATCGCCATAGAAGTTACCTTTCCAACACGCTTGAAGGCCAGTGGACGGAGAATCAGAGTAGACCTGCAAATTTTGGCTGCTAAGGGGCCCATCTTTCCATAGTAGCGTGGCAGTTGACTCGTTGGTCTGTGTGACCTGCTTGACCATGTTATCGTCTCCGACGTAGAAGACATGGAACTAGCATAATTAGCTACGCCATTGCGATGAAGTCGGTTCTACTCACAAACTGGGTCGCGTTGGCAGCATAGGCAACAGCAGAGATTGGCGTGGCATTCTTGGCATTAGTTGCGACCGTTTCCGTAATGCCACCACCTATCCATTTCTGTCCGCTGGTATACTTCAGGTATCGGATGGCTCCTGTGTGATGCTGGAAGTACAAAGTGAACAGAGTGCCTGTGGCCCCGGGTGGGTTCCATGATTCTCCAGCCAGGGCAATGCCAGACCCATTGAAGGCTCCCTTGTTCGAGAAATACTCGGCATTCAGTGAGCCGCCAATGCAGAGCTTGGGATGATCGCGGCAGAACGGGTCCATCTTGATCTCATCACTACCGTTGCTACTACTGAGTGGTTAATTCTGTTGACAACACTAAGAAGTATGCGTAACTCACTCGCTCTTTCTCGACAGACCTATACCCAATCCCGCGCCAAGGCCCACAGCAAGAGCAACAAGCCAAAAGATGACACATCCCATCAGCACCCAAAAGGACCGCTTCTTCATACCGCACTTTCTATTATCCTTTGGTGGCACAGGTGGCGGGACAAAGCCTAGTCTCGAGACGTGCTCGTCGGGATCGACGTGCTCTTTGAAGGCATACTGTCTCGCATGAGGTGAACTAAGTGTAGTGCCCCCATGGGACGATGGTGAGAAAGGGTGACTACCGAACGGATATGACTGCTGACTCGGTACGACTTGTGGTGCAGAGTAGTCTGGTGTGGGACTACCCATGGCTACGTGCGTAGCATAGGGCGTCTCTTTCTCCGTCGATACACCAAGCCTGCATTAGTCAGCTCAATCTCCAAAAGTAATGAAGCTTTTCACTCCATTCAGCATCTTGGATGGAAGGCTTACGGGCCATTGATGTATCCTTGCTGATGCTCCTGCGGTGGTGAATGTTGATAGGCATGTAACGGAGGAGAAAGCGGTGGCAGAGGGGAGTGTGGCACTGATGAGTACGGCGAAGGTGGAGAGTTGGCGTGCGATGACCCTTGAGCTGGGTAAATGTGATCATGCTCGTCAAACTGTGGAGGAGGTGGACTCCATTCCTCGTGTGAAGGAGTGCGATTATGACGGCTCATGTTGTCCAAGTAATTATCTCGGTGCTCCATGATGCAGTATGTGCAGATTTCGACTCCAGATAGACCTGAGTTCTGGGGAACCACAATTGTGGGCTACTTCGCTGCAGGCAGGTGCATATACCAAAGACCGCACGTACAAGACCTTGTGAGCGTGGCCCACGTAGCGAGTCTTGTAGGCGAGCGCCAGCTGAGTAGAACACCAATGCAGGCCTACAGGCTCCTGGAGTTCCCGAACTTGCATGAGGCAGTACACATGCGTGACCGTAAGCAACTGGTGGATGCGTACAATAAGATCGTCCAATCAGCGGCTGGTAGTTGAAAGGGACAGCGACCTATAATGGGTAGCGTCTCGCGTGTGTAGCTCTCTCATTAGGTTTTGTGTGAGTTGTACTTCCCTGTGGATGACACTGATCTGATAGCATGCAGATATGTGCAAGGTTAATCTGCGCTCAAATGATGTAAGCATAAGCACACAAACATACATTTTCGCAGCAAAGCATCATCGAATTTCTTATCCTGGAGCAAACCCAGCAACCATTTCCCATGGATTGTGTGTCCGACGGCGACTGATTTTCGCTTCTATGCAGCTGAAGCCTGTGCTTAGTTGCATTTCAAGCTCCTCAGCCCTGTAGCATAGCCAAGAGCTGAGCTGAGACTGAACTCTTTGATTTGCCCGCATCAGTCATCCTGCATGCAAAGCAGGGAAGGCCCGAAGGGCTATCAGCTTCAGACAAGCCACAGAGGTCTTGCATACGGTGTATGCGAAAACGGTCGGTCTGGGCTCGGTCGTGGGGTATATGGCCGGGTCATCATCAGTGGGCTAAGATGGAAGGTACTTTGACCCCGCAAACTATCAGGCCTGGCCGTTCATAGAGCTGCCTTAGGCACACAGGTGGTGTGGCGGGCTTTTGCACGATACGTACCGAATGGCTTTCACCTCGACTTTTGCAGCTTTTTCGCTCTTGCAAAACCACACAATTGTATCGTCTATCAAGCACGCACATCGCGATGATGATGACGATGATGATGGTGATGAATGGGCCACCTGTAGATGCCGCGCGCCGCCACAAAAGGCCTCGTTGCTGACTTTAAGGCCTCGAATAAATGCTGCGTCGCGGGCAATCAACCGGACATTGTGGGGAGGATTTGCGCAGCAAAGACTGGCCTGGATGTTCGTCTGATGAACTTTGTACTTATGTGCGATTCATGCCTAGTGCTGACGACTTCAGTAGTCGATGTTGGTACACGATAGAACAACACTCGTTGATGTTGGTGCAGGTGGGAGGGTGCGATCGAACACGCGGAAGGCTGCCATTGTTCTTTCGAAGCAGCCAAGTTTCAATGAATAGGTGGCAGAACCCGATCGAGAACGTAAAGGCCCGTGATATAAGTTGGGTCGTCTGGGTGCGAATTCTCCGAGCCAGGACGTCGCGATTGCGTTGGGGACTGTTTTCTGTGAGATTGCGTCGTGACATTGATTAACGTGGTGCTGGATAGTGGTGCCCAGGCAAGGTGCGACACGAGACTATGTGGCTTATGCCGACACGCTGTACCAGATCTTTTTGAGACTTGCGACCTGCTCAGACGAGCAGCCTGCGAAAGCGGGACTCGACGCGGTGATTAGTTGTTGCGCGTTGTGTCGAGCTCTCAAATGAGCGCTGACGTCACACGAACGGGACTCGCGAGACCTCCCCTTGACGCGTTCGCAATTTTTATGAACGGCATTCGGCAGCATTGACCCACGTTCGAGACTGTTTCTTTCATCATAATCTGTACAATCAGCCACACAGAGACCCACGACCTCAAACAAGCTCATGGCGCACGGCTACCAAGCTTTGCCAAACCGTGCCAACTTTTCCTGGTTTGTCCCGAAACGGAGTAAAACGACATCGTGATGTGGCTGTCGTGCCATCCCTCCCCTTTTTGAGCATGCCGCGACGCGCCCTGACTGGCCGAGCTTCCGGGAACAGGGATGAGGACAGGTTTGTGGCTTCCCGTGGATCTGGCTGATTGGTTGCTTGTTGGGTGAATGCAAGCAAAGGGTGAGGAATGATGTCGTTATTGTACGATGACGACGGGAGGGTGCAAACAAAGTATATAGAGGCGAATTGAATGCCAGGCTTCTCTAGCTACACTCTCCTCTGGTGTCGATATAGGTGTAGATAGCTAGCTGTTTGCTTGCTCCAGCTCGAACGTCGATCAACATTCACACTAGCGACATACTCGACGCCTACACACAATGGGTCTCTTCAACAAGCGCAACACGGCCGCTCCCGCAGATACAGCCGCAGCCACCGGTACTCATCATCGCGAGAAGAAGACCGGCGTCTTTGGCAACAAGAATGAGCATGGCGGTGCTCGAACATGGAACTCGCGCCCTACGTTCGGTGCTTGGATCAAGGCCACTGCTCTCGACATCATCACCATGGCCATCTTGGGTGCGATTGGGTTGGGTGTCTACTTCGCTGATCCGGCGCCGAGCCGCAGCTTTCCTGGTAAGTCTAAAGCCAAGTATTTCTGGTAGAACAATCACTGACTGCTATCTAGTTACCTTCCGCGACGGCGAGATTGTCTACCCGGAGTTCGCCTACCCCCTTCGTAATGAGATTATTCCCATCTGGGCTGCCGCTCTCATGGCATTCTTCATTCCCTTTGCCGTCTTCCTCATCTGCCAGATCAGAGTGCGCTCGTTCTGGGATGTCAACAACGCAACCATCGGTCTGCTCTACTCATTGATCGTGGCCGCTGTTTTCCAGGTGTTTATCAAGTGGCTGATTGGAGGTTTGTCTTGCTACTCCATCCTCACAAAACCAATACTGACCACACCAAGGCTTCCGCCCTCACTTCCTCGCCGTATGCAAGCCCGTCATCCCAGACAACCTTGCTTACGACACCGAGACCTTCGAGTCTGCTGGTCCCACCGGTACCAATGTCGCTAATGGTTTCCGCTCCATCATGTTCGATCGCAGCATCTGCACAGGCGACAAGAATGAGATCAACGACGCACTCGAGTCCATGCCCTCTGGTCACACCACCGCAGCCTTTGCAGGCTTCGTCTTCCTGTACCTGTACCTTAACGCCAAGCTCAAGGTCTTCGCCAACTACCACCCAGCCATGTGGAAGCTTGCCGCCATTTACGCCCCTATCCTCGGCGCCTGCTTGATCGGCGGTGCCCTTACCATTGATGAGTACCACAACTGGTACGACATTCTTGCCGGCGCGGTTATCGGCACCATCATGGCTTTCAGCAGCTACCGCATGGTGTACTCGTCAGTATGGGACTTCCGCTTCAACCACATCCCCGTGCTTCGTCATGCTCCTTTTGTTTACGGAGCCGGCCCGAGCTCCTTCGACGGCTTCCACGACGCCGTCTTCACGCGCAAGGCTGGGTGGGGCGCACACGACAGCAGTGCCTGGGCAGGCGCGCCGTTTGATGCCGCCGATGGCCCGCGGGGTACAATGTCGCCTCAGGCCGAGGGGCCCATGGGCGCTGGTGCTGGCCTTGCTGCAGGACAAAATGTGCACAGGAAGCCAGTTGGAGGCAGATTCAGCCACGACCATGGCGTTCGTGGTGAGCAGATGGTCTAAGACGGGTTCTTAATGTCAAGAATCCTACGTCCTGTAATTGGGGAGATGACGGGGTGGTGAGCGGTTTTGCTTTGGCGATGCATGTGTTCCTTTAACGGCTTTTAGCTTGGTCCCATTTTCCTTCACACGACCCTTCAAGATACCACTGTAGTC
>JUDZ01009306.1:0-19110 GCA_000812845.1 Stagonosporopsis tanaceti | reverse complement strand
AGCCCACTTGTCGTTTGAGCTTTGGCCGTCAACTCCAAACAGATCAATGTCGTTACGAACTTTCCAGTTGGTGTTGTATTCAAAGCCGGTAGCATAGACGATGCAGTCAAGCTCGTACTCCTTGTCGCCCACTACAACGCCTTTTTCCGTGATCCGGTCCACGCCCTGGCCGTTTGTGTCGACTAGAGTAACTGTAGGGCGATTAAAAGTGGGAAGATAATCGTCGTGGTAGCAAGGTCTCTTGCGTAACAGATTATAGTAGGGTTTCAGTGCGCCGGCAGCCTTGGGGTTCTTGACGATCTGGTCAACTCGCTTTCGAATGGACTCCATCTTCATGTAATCAGCCATCTGGAACGCCTTCGCAGTTTCCTCAGGGGTTGCGGACGAAGTATGACCAGTCTTTGATTGTCCAAACCAGCCAGTCAGGGCTTGTAGCGCTGTAGTCCAACCATCGTTCACCAAGTCTTTATCCACTGATTGGCCTGTGCAGATGGCGGCAAAATTATCCATGCGTTCGCGCTGCCAGCCATTCGGTAGGCCTTCGAAGTAGTTGATATCTGTCATCCGGTTGCTACGGAGATCGATTGTCGAGGAAGTGCGTTGGAAGACATGAAGCGATTTTGACCACTTTCCCAAATGGGGTGTGACCTGAACGCTGGTTGCTCCCGTCCCGATAATGCCGACGCGCTTATCGCTCAACTTAGTCAAATCTCCTTCTGTGTTACCCCCAGTGTAGTCGTAGTCCCAGCGAGCAGTATGCATCTGTTTACCCTTGAAAGACTCGATGCCAGGAATGCCAGGAAATTTTGGCAAATTGAAAGGACCAGTGGCGGACACGATAAATTTGACTGTAATACTATCTTCCCTCGTGGTTTTGACGTGCCAACGCGAGGCACTTTCGTTCCATCGTATTTCCCGGCATTCTGTCTGAAATAGGACCTTGTCGTAGAGCCCGAACTGTCTCGCCAGGGTACACAGACTGGTAGATCTCGTTTCCGTAGGCGTATTTCCTCTTTGGGATGTAGCCAGTGTCCTCAAGCATAGGCATGTAGATCTAAGATTCAATGTCGATCTGAATACCTGGGTAGCGATTCCAATACCCCGAGGCGTCGTCAGCGGAAAACAGGTGCTAGCCATAGGTAGGAAGAGCTTACCAAACACCACCAATGTCGCCACCCCTTTCGATGATTCTGATCTTCTGGAACCCAGCTTTTACTAGACGACAAGCCATAATGACACCACCGACACCACCGCCGGCGACGACGATCTCCTGTTCCTCCGTGATAGGTTCACGTTTGAATCCAGGCTCCACGAACTGATCCTCTATCATGTCTGGGAGAACACCAGACTTGGAGTCCATTACATGTTGATATTGTTGGATTCCGGCTTTCTTGAAACGCTTTTCTCTCTCGTTTGTGTACCTGGCTGTCATCTCATCATAATCGACCTTCATGTCGCGCCAGTCTGGTGGTGCCTGGGCCTCTGGGGGAGGGGCCACATCAGCCAGCGACGGGTTGTTTGTCGATTGGCTTGGGAGTACCATTGCTGTTGCCGTTATGATGTCGCGCTTTGTGGTTGACGATGCACTGTAGAGTTGATGATAGAAATACTATGAACGGATCATTACTTTATATCTTCGCACTACTAGACACGGGGCAGAATGGGACATATGGTTCCTCTGGAACACACATGAGGAGTAGTTGGTAGTGGTGTGGACCCCGGGAATGGCGCTGTGTCACTGTTAGTTCGTCATCTCTTAACAAGCTGACTACTCAGCCGAGCTTTAGAGGACCGATTACCTCCTGTGATTACGCCTTCGTTCGAGACCGGTCTCAATCAGCCATCAAGGCCAGTGACTACAGAACAACTGACAGTTACTCCATGTGTCAGAGTTCCCGCCGTTTTCAGCACACAATTTCTAGTGCCTTTACCCCGCACCCCACACTGGGGTCGCGTCCCATGCTACGGAAGGAAATCCGGGGAAACGGTTGGAAATATAGGACCGTGCGTCTACTGTGCTCCTGCTGGCCAATGACGCTTGCCGAGGAAGATTTTGGGCGAAAAGTCGGCCTCGGACGTCAACTCCGTTCAATTTCCAGCATCAAATAGCAAGTCTAGGAGAAAACTTGGGTGTTTGCGCACTGTGAATCATCAGTTAGCAAGCCCTGTTCGCTGGCTAATGGGAATCATGCTCGCAACGCTCTTTAGCACCTCTCAAAACGCAAGATACCCGCTCCTGTACTGACATCGCGGAGGAGGCCAAGATTTAGCTTCAAATGAATTAACAGCTTACTTTCACGGCGACCTGCGTCTCAAATTCACCAGAGTATGATATCCTGAGAACACTACAGGCTAGGTGAAGCCTACAGCTGCTCATGATCTTATTTTCGGCATATGCATGGTGGCAAGCTCCTGTCGATTTTGAACCGATCACTCCGCCACCTCCGAAGAGTTTCATGGGCGGTCGAAGGGACCGATTCGGTGTTTTTCAGCTGCGAGTAAAGCGTGGAGCGTGGCGCTGATTTCCCCAGATTTCAGGTCTCCGCATACCTTGTCCGAGACTATGTGTCACTAATTGTGAAGCTTTATATATTCATAGAAGTTACTTCTAAATAGCTATATTAATATAAGCTTTTTACTCTAATATTTTATAAATATAAACTTAAAACTACTTTTTACTAATAGCTTATAGTTTTTATATTCTACTTTAAAAATCAAAGTACTATCCTTCTTTCTTTTACTTATTGCTTAAAGTAAATACTTGTTTTTTAAACTTTAAAGTACTTTTTTTTCTACTTAACTTATAATAGACTTATATTTTAATATAAATTTAACCATATATATAGTACAGCTAGAGTAGTATTATATAGAAGTTACTATTAAAGATATATCTTAAGTAAAGCTTATAAATACTAGGGTTAACAGCTATCTATATTAAGATTCTTATTTGCTTGAATCGCGATAGATAGCTTTCTATGTAAGACACTAGAGCTAAGAGAGAAGATAGAGGATTAAGCCTCTCTTGGCTAACAGGGCAAGTAAGTTGCCTCTGCTGTTTGTTAGTCATAGAAGGCTTGTCATACAGATGTAGTGCAGGCCAAGCGCTGCCGTAAACCTAAATTGTGTTACTAATTGTAAATATCCATGCAGCACAACATGTTATTGTTCCAGACATTCCACCGACCACGGCCGGCGCGAGCGCGGCTGAAGCTGATGCAAACGCGAAAACGGAGTCAAGAATAAAGTCATATGAGTCTATCACATCGTATGGTTAGAACTGGTGTACAAAAATTCATTTCGCTATTGATCATCTGCAGCCCTTCCGCCTTTGATCCCGTCGCGATGAAAGTTGGTCCAGGCATCGCCACCTATCGGATACCAAAACATTGTTGAGCTCGCCGAAGTGGTCAACAACTGACACTGGAGGAATCATCTGCTTCCCAGATGTGAGTGCAGCAACGGGACATACGCTTGTCCATTACCTCTACACGGGCACATACCAGGCACCTGAAGCGAAGGGGAAAGAGCCGTTACCAACAGATATCAGGTTTACAAAAGTATTCTTGACTTTTGCCCTTGCCTCTAAGTACAAATTGCATGGTCTTGAAAAACTTGCAAAGGAGCAGATCGAGATGTATAGCAGTCACTTGACTCTCATTGAAGTTTTGGAATCAGTGGAAGACAAATTCCCACAAATGGCTTCGTCGTGGTTCCACAAGTATCTGCAAGCTAGAGTTGGAGAGCAGTTTGACCTTGACTTGACGTTCTTCACTACCACGGCATTTATCGAGAGAGTGGGCAAGGGTACACTGCATAGATTCATGACAGGTTATGTTATGGAAACATTCAGCGTGAGGCTCACGTAAACACAGCAGGAAAACCAGAACTGCAGCTTGGATGAGAAGCAGTGTGGTACATTGTGTGAAGAACTCGAAGTTGCGGCTGTACCAACCCACTAATGTCATCGCTGCCACGGCAGACATCAGCAAAGCAGGTGCGCAGCGAATGACGTAATGACTTTCGAATTCTCGGATGCTCTGTGTGGAGACGTGGACGATGTTATATCCTAGGAGGGTCCATCGCACGGTGGTCGTGTGCTTTCAGAGAGCAACACCGAAGAAGCCTCGTGCCCTGAGGCTAGCGACTTAAACAGGAATCGGAGGAAAATTTATTCAACTCCCGCTGAAGCGTGCGAAGAGCTGCACCAGCAGACTTTTGGGTTTGAAACCGCACAGCAAAGATACAGCCTCGATTTCCACGCATCCGAAGATTCGACAGATATGATCTCTTGTCATAAGCCGGGATTGGAAGATGACAGCTGGACCTTTCATTTGAGTAAACTCGATAGCGGTGCCTTTTTCTTATGGAGTCACTGAGTATCTGACAAGGTTTTGTTTATGCTCCACATGCGCCAAATACGGTCGCAGTCGATCTCCAGAGGTTGACAGTTGGATCTAGCGCTGAAGTCGTTGTACGAGCCCTGTACGTAGTGCCTGTAAGTTTCAAAGCGAGATCGTCGCCCCTGAAAGGTAATTATATGGCGGTGTGATCAACCTACGCTGGCAAATTTGTTGCACTTGTGTAGTTTGCATCAGGGATCAGGGATTGCTTTTCACCTGTGCCCCACTGATAAGCACCGGAATATACTACTACTGATATGAATCTAGAGTTGTTGTCATAGATGGGGCCGGCAGAGACATTGATTGCCACAAATCGTGCTTGGAAAGGTGGCGGAAACAACGTCTGATGGCCTATTGAAACAGGGTCTTATTAGAACAGACCAGCCATATCGTAGCCAAGGAATATTCTTTGCCTTAGTAACAGAATTACCTGTTACTATTGGAAAAGCTGTGTCTTCACTTAATGTAGAGCAAGCATATGCTATCAGATATGTAAACATACATAGTCTCTATTGTTTGGCATTTATAACTTCTCCAGTGAGCATGCATTACCAAACAGAGCGTCTGCTGCATAGTCAACGTGCTCACCGGCAAAAGTAGACACGAAGTAGTAGCTGTGGGTGTAACCTGGCTGCAAACGCAACCGAATGCCTCCTGCAACTCCAGCAGCGTTTGCTGCGGTCATGAAGTTGTCGACAAGAAGCTGCCCCTCTGCTGCAAAGTGATCAGCAGTGCCCTTTCTATAATTAGCCCATGCTTTTCATGACAAGTATCTGAGCAAGCTTACAAGATCGATTAGAAGATTGAGAGGTCCATTCCACTGCTTTACCAGCTCCGTTGCATCGTAAGCTCTCCACTGCTCCAAGTTTTTCTCCCCAAAATATGCCGTAAATGCTTTCTTCCCCCAAGCACATTCCATAGGATTTGCGACGGGTGCAAGAGCGGAGCACGACCGGTACTTCCCCGGGTTCTTCAAGAACTATACAGTATTTAATAAGCCCAAGACTTGTACACACGATGTTTCAATCTTCCAAGATATTGGAATTGCGTTGAGGGCTATACGTACAAGCACAAGCGCTCCGTGACCACCAACACAGAGACCCGTCAGACTGACGCGAGCGCTGTCTAGTTGATGGAAGAATGCAAAAAGTTGGCTCGGCAGCTCTTCGGTTAAGTACGTATACATCTTATAACCTGGCTTCCAGGGGTCCTGCGTCGCATCGACGTAGTAGCTAGCGCCAGTGCCAAGATCGATCGCATCGTCCTCGCCCGGAAGAGAAAGACCACCTGTCAGTCCAGAAAGTCTAAATTAGCCATATCCTTATCAGTAAAACCATTAAAAGGGCTACTCAACGTGGACTCGTGTCTGGGTACAAGACAGCTATACCGCGCTGGCTGGCTCTCTGCTGGAAAAAGCCTTTCTCGGAGCAGTTCTCAGGCGTGCAAGTCAGTCCGGAGAGGTATATAAGCACGGGAATCTTTGTTTGACTGGTTGATGGAGATTCTGGGGGCAGGAATAGATTAAGTGCCATCCGACAGGAGGTCGATATCGACTCGTGGCTCAGCTTGAGCATCTTGCCGCCGAAGCAAGGGATCGTCTCGTGGATGGTAAAAGTCATTTCGTGCAGCGTGCCCAAATTGGAAGACGTCCAACATATGATGTGTAATGGAAAAAGCCCTGAAGATGTGGAAAGAGACTGTACTTGGCTGCTCAATCCATGAGCTACGACATGTTATTTATCTGCCGCGCCAGATTACCTTAGTCAAAAAGCGGCATAAGCTATGATGCTTGGGGTTGACGTTCTCTTACATCTATTAGTGATGAGCTTGCCTAACGTTGCGTTGGTTTACCGCAACATTAACCTCGGATTACCTCATACGTCATAAGCAACTGATAGGCAAGCTGACCGCAATAATAGATGCTCCTACTAATACAAGACTCAAGTTGTCTTACTAAGAAGCTTTACCGTTAAGCAGGGTTTTCTAATCCTGTTCCTTGATGCTTGTGCAGGTATATAGACTAAGTCGACGTTGTATTAGGCCTAGCCTGACTAAGAGTCTACTAAGACTTTGCGGTCTTAGATATCGGTATATACAGCATTTGATATTTAAGGATAGTTTTCTTTAAAAAAAGTATTTACTCTAACAAGTATAACTTTTATGGCTAACAACCCTGATAGCCTATTCTAGAGGTATACCTAAAGTTAGATTTTTAGCTAAACTTCTTGCCTGCTGTAACTGCTCTTCTATGTCTATATCCCAGATCCAGCGATAGGCAGAGTCTAGATATTGCTCAAATTTGACTGGATCGTCCCAAATACCTTCATGCATGAAGCATTTTGTCATGCCTGTTGATCTACTGACTTTGATCAGTTGTTGTGTCCTTGGTCGCCTTACGCGATCGTAAGCCTCTAGAGTGGATGCTAGGTCCTCTACACAATCGACATCTGAAAGGAGTCCGCTCAATACATAGGCGTCTTCGAAGGCCATAGCTGCTCCGGCGCCATTATGGGGCGTGGTAGCGTGTGCACTGTCACCCAGGAGACAGACACGGCCGCTTGAGAAAAGTTCATCGTGTTTGAGATCGAAGAGGGCGCGGCGCTCTGGCTGCTCGATGTGAGACATGAGCTCAAGTAACCGCGGGTCCCAGCCATCCCAGTCCTCGAGCATCTCCTTTCGCGACGTCGGAGTGAGCCAGTTGTCTTCATCCCACTGCTGATCTGAATCGTAACGAACAGCGGTCATGTTCATGAGACTACCGTCTTCGATTGGGTAATGGATGATGTAACCGCCGTATCCACACTCCAGCGTCATGCTCTGCGCCCTTTCTTGCCCAAGCACAGCAACGGCGACATCCATTGGAAACAGCTTACGGTAAGCAAATTGGCCAGAGTATGCCGGCTGAGTACTTTTCCCACAGACATATTTCCTAGATTTACTTTTGATGCCATCACAGCCTACTGCGGCATCTGCAACCGCGGTTGTGCCATCTTCGAAAAATAGCATCAAATCATTGTTCAGGGTGTCTTCGATTCGTAGAAGCCGTTTCTTGAACGAAACCTCCATCCCGACAGGAACAAGCTTGATCATTTCTTCCAGCAACCGGGCGCGGTGTACGTAGCCACTCTCTGCGCCGTCCCGCTGCGCCCAGAAGACCTGTCCAATCGTCTCTTCTACCTCGGGCGCTTTCCCGACTGATTTGTTGATGGGCCTCATTCCATATCGATATTGAAGCCATGCACCTTGCGGGTTTCGGGTTGCATGCTTGCGGTACCCTGCTAGCAGGGCGGGGTCGATCATTCCGAGGGCACGGACGGCATTCGCACCGAAAACAACACCCGCGCCTATCTCGGAAAACTGAGCGGCAGCCTCATAGATATGAACCGACATATTCTTGCCCTGCAGCCCGATCGCAAGCGCAAGGCCGCCGAGGCCACCGCCGATGATGGCAAGCCGAAGCTGGCGGCTCCCAGTGTTGGCGGACATCAAATGTGCTGCAAAAGCGTCACTCGCAGGGTTGCGTTCAATGAATTGGACAAGGTCTTCGTTTGATGTGGAAATATGGGTTCGAGCACCTAGTCTGCTGTAGTATATGTCGCATGGAGCACTACAGGACAGTCATCTGCATTCAAGAGCCTCGTAAGCCAGATTGGAAACGTGGGGCTCTTAGTAGTGGCCTGGTAAGCTCGGCCAGGTCGCTTACGCCATTGTACGGAACACTGCAATCTTAGTCGTGTTCGACAGTGCTTGAGTCTAACGTGTAGATGATGAAGCAATAACGTCTTGAATCACCACATTCACGAACGCTTCAGTGATTACAGACCGTGGCATTCCTCCTGGCGTGCCAAACTGACTCGAGCATCATGGCCTCCACCAAACGCAGTGGATTGGTTGCGAATGTCGGGCTTCTCACTGATCTTTTGATAGCCAATTTACCTGCTGAGGGTCTACGCTCAGTCTTACGAGCCTTGGTTTCCTCCCATCCCACCGTCATACCAGACCTGCATCATCGATCCAGCCTTTATCTGCGAAGCGTATACACAGACATACATCGATCGTTGGAGGAAGATGTCAGCTGCACAGAACATGTCATGGCTGCACAGGCAATCATCAACTCTTTCGCTGCGTCAAGTCTGAATCTGGAGAGTCTGACACTGATGACCCGTGTCCTCGAAAAATGTTCTGATATCTTCGAAAAGTCATTTGGGAACAAAGAGAGGCGTCTTTCGATCTCTATTGACAACGAGATTGCGCAGGTTCTCTCACGGGTCTCGACATCCAACCTTCAGACAGCAGATGTATCAATACTGCAGGATTTATCTTCTTCAATAGAACGCTTGAGAGGCTACTACCTTTTCGAGCGCAGCGCCGCAATCTTGAGTCTTTGTATACCTGATAGCAGAACAGCGACGGTGGCTGTGGCCTCCAAAAAGTCCATTCTTTGCTCGCCTGAGATTTTGGAGAAAGTTGAAACGTTTCATATCGGCGAGCGAGTCGTTCCACGCATTTTCACGGGCCTCTGGCAGCTGTCCAGTTCGGCCTGGGGAGTGTCGCCGCTGGAGCACACAGTGAAAGGTTTCGAATCATACATCCGCAGCGGATTCACTGCTTTTGATATGGCTGATATCTACGGAGATGTGGAAGTCATCTTTGTAAGTCAGAAACTCGTTGCTGAGATACCGCAGTACTGATACACTTTCTGCGTCAAGGGCGAGCTCCGATCGCTCCTCGAAAACCCCGAAGTTGTTTTTGCAGCGACCAAATACTGCACCTTTGACTCGAATGCCAATGTCTCTGATCAGGTTCAGCGCTTCATGTCGCAGCGGCTGCAAAGATTGAGGGTAGAGGTAGTTGATCTTCTGCAGCTGCATTGGCACAATGTAAGCAAAAAAGCCAAATGATTTCGTACGTCTGAACACCTCTTTAACATATCACAGTATCTCGACACAAGATTTCTAGACGTCTTGAGACTCCTCCAAGGTGATCCTAGAGTGTCTTCTCTGGGGCTTTGCAACTTTGACACAGAACACATGGAGGTGGTGCTACGCGAAGGAATCAATGTGAAGACCAACCAAGTTCAGGTAAGGTACATTCAGCCATTGCTCCGTGTAACAAACTAAACAACGTCAAGTTCTCTCTTATCGACTCTCGTCCGACCGTAAGAATGGCTCGTGTTTGTAAGGAACACAACGTCAAAATTCTTGCGTACGGAACACTGGTGCGTTGTAACTCCCAAGATGTATGACATCTGAACTCACAGGACGGAATCTAGTGCGGAGGTTTCATTTCCGAATCTTGGAGGGGTAAACCTGAACCACATATGTTCGCCCAAGACATCACACCGAGCCAGCGAAAGGTAGGACTTACCGCGCGCCACTTGAAACTCCCGCTCACGAGTCAAATGCAGTATTACGAGATGATAGTGTCTTGGGGTGGATGGGACCTTTTTCAAGAGCTGCTCACCACACTCTCGACAATCGCGCACAAATACAACGTCAGCATGTCAAACGTAGCGACACGATGGGTGCTAGACCATCCATACGTCGGCGCAGTTATAATAGGTTCCAGGATGGGGATCCGTGAGCACGCAGAAGATAATCTAGCAGTATATGGATGGCATCTGGACATAGAAGATCAAGCAGCCATTAAGAGGGTGCTGGCACAAAGTCGACGGGAGGAAATGTTCCACAAAATTGGAGATTGTGGAAGTGAACACCGCTAACTTGGAGGGATTTCGGCCGTGCGCCGACCATCCAACACACACGTAATGCCATTACGTTACTGACTAATTATCTCGTGATCCATTGAGGACCGCGTAAGTCTCTACTAATTCCAACGGCATCCGACTTGCGACTTGGTGAAGCGACAGCTTCCTCGCTATGCTGAATGCAGTGCATTGAAATTGTCCACATGGGATTTGCCGATATGCATAGAATGTCGTAAGCTTTCAAAGGCTGAGGTTCTTATTGTATGTCCTTCGTCCGATCTGCCTCCAGTTTCCTTGTAATTACCTACCCAAACCCAGTCAGCACTGCAATGGAGCCCCCGAGTGTGAAGCAAGAAGCCCGGCGCATTCTCATGGATGTCATTCTCGAAGATGATGGTCTTGGGTTGCCTCCTACTTTCGGTGATGCCGCAGCCAAGATTTCGTTTACTGCTGCTGACGACAAACCCTTTCTTCCTAGTCCAAGCAAGATGACGGAGTCTGCATCTGCGCTGTACGGGTTGATAGCGGCGGGTTCCAGTGCAGTCTCTGCAGCCCGGTATGGGATCGGGTACCAAGACATCAAAGTCAACACGTAAGTGGACAAAAACCTGAGCATTGATCACTCTATTCATAGTCACAAAGGGATGTGGCGAGTTTGTCCCTGTTCTCCGTCGTACTTCCGACCGTTGATAACATCCCGTTCATGGAAAATGAGCACCTCAAGGCGGAGTTTGCTAAGGGCGATATTCACGGTCTGAATCGTCCGCTAGGTGCCCGAAGCACCGGGTTGTATCGCACGAAGGATTCTCGTTGGTACTTCTCCCACGGTGATCTCGACCCACGCAAGGCGATAGAAATGCTTGGCATCGAGGACAACGACACCACCTCGTATGATGAGGCCTATCAGGTCTACGCGGACAAGATTGCGCAATGGGATGCTCAAACGCTCGAAGAGAAAGCTAACTCTGAGTACCGCATATCTGGCACTGAATGCCTTACCCACGAGGAGTTTCTTCGTTCAGAATCTGTAAGTATCTGGCAGTAGTTCCTATCGTATAGGAGGATATAAGCTGAACGTAGACCAGGGAAGAATTATGAGCAAAGAACCGCTGTATACCCTCAGCCCTGTGGAAGCGCCACGTAGCGAGTGGGCAGTGGTCGATCATAAAAGCACGTCCGACTACAGACCTCTTGTTGGTGTCAAGGTACTCGATTTCTCGCGAGTCATCGCTGCCCCCGTCATCTCCAAGACCCTAGCCGTGTTGGGCGCTGAAGTCCTCAAGATCACCTGGGAGAAACTTCCTGACCATGGCTTCCTATGGGTAGATCTGAGCACCGGAAAGAGAGATGCGAATGTCAACCTCAAAAGCGAGACAGGCAGAGAGATCTTCTCCGACCTACTCCGAGACGCAGATGTGCTGATCGACGGGTATCGACCGGTTGTTCTCGACAAATTGGGCTTCACTACCGAAACCCTCCGCAAAATCAACCCGCGTCTGATCATTGTCCGTGAGAACTGCTATGGTTGGAAAGGCCCTTTGGCCCAGAGACCAGGGTGGCAGCCGATCAGCGACTGCCTCGTGGGGCACTCCTGGCTGCAAGGAAACTTTCTTGGGCTAGATGAGCCCGTTCTTCCTCCACTACGTAAGTCTTCATCATCAACAATAAGAGTACTGTCTAGTATACAGCGCTGATCGTGCCGAAAACTAGCCAACTCTGACATGCAAACCGGCCTAGTAGGAGCCGCAGCCACGATTCATGCCCTCTACATGCGCACACAAACGAATGCGACCTTTGACATTAACGTAAGCCTTACTCAATACAACGCATGGCTTTACAGGCTCGGCCAGTACACCAACGCCCAGCAGCATTGGCTGCGCGAGCGCAACAAAGGATTCAGTGCCCGACATTCAGACAGCGTGCAAAAGCTGCTTGGCAAAACACACCAGGCAGTGCTGCAAGTTCGGCCTGATGTGTTTCAACATCCGGAGTACTTTTGGCACCTGAGCGGAAAGGAGTGGGGCCTCGAGGGGGATATCAGTGTACTCGCACCAGCAATCGAGTTTGAGCGGTCGAAATTAAAGTACGACGTACCATCCGGACGGCGTGGCCGCTCTACTCCAGTGTGGATCGATGGGTTGAAGGGGAGTCACTGTACATGATGTGGAGTATAGAAGACGACCACAAGGCCAGAGCATGTAGTCAAATCTCAATTACTAGTTCCCACATATTGTATCTTCTCAAAGTTCACAGCGCAATTTGTACGAAGAAGCTCGTGATCTGCATCAGTCAAGCAAACCTAGCAGGTTGCATTCACACGCGATGGGCAGAAATGCTGTGAGAGCAGCTTGGAAGCGCCGAAGCAGGTATTATCATTTGCAAGGCTTTTACTCCACGCATCAATTTCCTTGTAGCGGGATGAGATACTGGTGCTTGCAGTCGTAGGTTCTGTCATACCTACAACGAGTTACTTTGATCGCAATGGAACTGATGATTTCCCTTTATTGATTTATTTTCTAATCTAATAGCTAAAGGCTAATACCAGTCGTAGCACACTTCCGAGTCGACAAATACTTGAGTTTAGGGTTGTAGGCAAAGAGCAGCAGCAGTGTCAACCCCAACACTATCTGTTATACCAGCCGTGGTGTTACCATTAAGATTGACGTGAATGATGGATACCTTGGGCACACTTTGCCTGCGGATAACATCATGTGCGAACAACGAACCCACCAGAATATCAGCTATGGATTGCATCTCATGAGGCAACAAATTCGAATCTTGAATCAGGGCTGCGCACGCTTCGATAGCTCTGTCGCTTGACACACGGCACAAGAGTGCTGCGAGCAGCGAATTTGAGGAATCAGTAGCGGCGAAGCTGAGTGTGCTGTTAGTCCATTCGAGCCTGAGTTGCTCAGCTTGCCTGGCTGGCGGACCAATGCGACTACCGTAGAGAGCAGCGGCGATGGAAGCAAGAAGGTCTTCATCTAGACTACTGAGCGGTTTAAGGAACACATCAGTGGCCGCATGAGCAGATAGCTGTGCGACATGCCGATGAACGGGCACGAGTGCGCGGCAAACGGCAGAGGTGTGTTCAGCTACCGCATCGACAAATTCGTCGATGACAGACGAAGTGACGTGCGGCATGGTTATAAAGTGCACCCAATTGCCTTCTGGAGAAAGATTGAAGCGGTCAACCAACCAAGGTGGTTGCCGTTCAACAAGAGTGACGACTGAGTTAGGATTGAAGAGTGTTTGTATGCCAGCATGCTCCAAGCGCGAGCGCAGACGACGGGCGTTGGCCAGACAGTGAAGATACAGGGCGCGGCGATCGATTGGCGACGCTAGCTGACGGTAAAGCCACAGCTCGAAGATGGCGCGGCGGTCGACTCGGCCGTCATGAGCAGCCAAGCGTTTGCTTGGCGGGGCCCAGCAAACGACTTGGCCCGCAACAGAAAGACCAGGGAACTTGTGCTGGCTAACTGATATTCCCTGTACGACTTCCCGACCACTGGATGGATCGATAGGAGGCGAGCCTGGCGGGCCTAAGGTGATGCGAGCCATGCTTGCACCAAGGTCCAGGGCGCCGTCGAGATGAATGTAATCAACGCAGCAGCCGACTCGAGCGGCGGCAGCGCAGAGGGCAGGAACGTCGTCGGTAGCGCCCAAGAAGGTGGTACCTGCGCTTGCTAGCAGCACGACGGCGGAGGCTCTGCCCTCTGCGTCTGCAGTGCGCCGGCCTTGGGCCACACAGCGGGCGAATTGGGCCGGCACCATGCGGCCTAACGCATCGGTAGGGACGTTGACGACGGCAACGCTGCGCAGCCGGTCGTGGTCAGCGGCGATCTTGGCAATACTGTAGTGTGCGGCAGCCGAGGCGTAGACAGTTGCGTGCGGCAGCTGGCGCAGGGCAGTGAGGATGCCGATGCGATTGCTCGCCGTGCTGCCGCTGGTGAAGGCTGCCGTTGCCTGCCCAGTGTCGACGCCCAACGCAGCGCACGTCTCAGCCAGCAGTTCCTGCTCGCGTGCAGTCGTCCAAGCAGCAGCGGCGGGCACAAAGGGCGTTGTAGCCGCATGACCTACAAGGGGCCCCAGCACTGAGAGGGTCGAATGGTCGCCATGATAGCCGCATGAGCGGGCGGACGCAGTGCGCCACGACGCCGTTATCTGCACGAGCCGCACCACCATGTCTGTTGGCACTACATATCCAGACGCGGGCCGGGCCGCTTCCAGCTCGCGCACGACGAGGGGCCCTGTGATGCTGAAGCTGGCCAGCAGTTGCGTCACGCTTGCCTGCGTCCAGTCTAGCTGGACAGAAAGCATCGCGGCCCCGTCTGGCAGGCGCCGCGCGCCCCACCGATCGAATAGCGCCGGTGTCACCCACGGCCCTGCCTCGACGACCAGGTCAAGACCGCGCGCGTCCGCAAGCACCGGCACTCCAGCTGCGGCCAGCGCTGCGGCCAGAGCATCGCGAAGCAGCCGACACTGTGAATACGCCAGTTGCAGGCCTGCTGCACCGAATCGTGCCTCGTGCAACGCCACCAACGCCCCTCCCAGCGCATCTCGTGATCCCGCGATGGTATCGTCACTGCCTGCGACGCACTCAACGTACCTGCCGCCGCTGGACCCCAGCCACCGCGGCGCGAGTGCGACTGTCAGTTCGTTTCCCATGCCGCCGACATTGACTCCGCCGGCTGCCACTGTTGCGACATTCACCGACGCGCTTTGCTCGTGTCCTGCTCGCTCACCAAGCACCAACTGGGGCAGCCCGAGACTCGTGCGATGGGCTTCGCTCAGTGTGCTGACGTCGTCGAAGCAACGCACTGCATCCAAGTGGATGAGAGCAGGCAGCCCGTTCTGCTGCGTCCGCGCAGATAGTCGCTGCGAGATGGCCTGCACGTCATCAAAGCCGCCCCCCAGCATGTTGCGCCATGTGGCCACCACAATGACAGCACCGTGTAGTGTGTTTAGTGCGGCCTCCAGCTCGCTGATGACCATCTCCCCCAGCCGTCCGCACTGCACGCGATGCAGCGGGATCCCGAGCATTTCAGCTGCGCTCCCCACCCCTGGATGGGCGGAAGCACCGGCCACGACCGTCACTGGTGCATGTGGCACGGTCCGTAGTATCTTCTGTCGTGCCGCACGGATGCAAAACGAGTGGGCTTCGCCAACGCTGCAGACGTATCCTTTCGTCTGGTCCATGCTCATACCAATCCGCCCTGCTTTCGCACGGACCGCCCATCGCTCAAACTCCTTCAGGTGGAAGGGCCAATTGCCAGGCTCCTCGTCGGGTGGTAAAATTCCATTGTTGAACCAGAAAACTCCAGCTTGTCGCAATGTTTCCATCGTGCCCATAACCGCTGTATCGACGTCTGGAGAGAATGGTGAGACCGGCCGGCCTTGCCATTCCTGCAAAAGCCCCTTCACACGTTCTGCGACATCACGCAGCTTTGGCCCGTCCCATTGCTTCGTCAGCGGTGTGTGCAACCAATGCTCCCTACCCGCTTCAAGGTCGCGTAATATGCTTGCTGCCATTCTGCTGAAGATCTCAGATCTACGAATGCTATGGCTCCCTACTTCCTCCCGGATCGCCCAGACTATATCAAGTGCTGTCTCAAATGCCTTGACCTTTAGAAAAATTGCAGTCCGGCTGAGTGTAGAGCAGAGCTTTCCATTGTGCCAGTGAATCTGACTAATACACCTCGCATTCTGACTACGGTAGACATGAAATCACTGACCCGCATCGGTGCCCTGTGCTTGTCGTATCTTTTAATCACTCGGTTGGACCGCTAAGGCGCGATCGAGTCATGCAGAGTTTCTGTGACCAAGAGCATCGTCTGGCGCACAATGCAATGAGCACAATGAAGAGTAATCTGAGCTGACTACAAGGATCCCCTTCTCTTCCATTAGTGTAAGACGACTGCTTAGCCATACGGTCGTGAGCCGACACCAACCATCTTGGGTATGCCAGTGCTCAAACACTTAGTAGGTCCATGGCAAACATTATGGTACCATTTTAGTCTATATCTGATAAGCCGACCTGTCTAGCGCCAGGGTAAGAGTGGATGACCGAGCCAATGATTCATGTTGCACAGCAAAATGTCTTTTTTGAAGCTCATGTAGCTCGTTGAACCAGCTGTTCAGAATTAAACTGACGCTGTTAAGTCGGTTTTCAATGTCTGTTCATGTTATGGAAGCTCTTTGAGGTACTAGAATTCATGGTACGTTACCGCCAATTTTGTGGAAGCTGCAGGTACTGCCATCAGCAATTTCGCGCACTAGTCCTGTGTCTGCTCTTTGGCCTTTTTAGTCATGTGCTATAACCACTTTTCAGTCTCAAAGTGGAACAAAACGAAGGTGAAACCACAAGGTAAAGATCTCCGCGATGTGTCGGCTGTGGGCACAGCGTGGCACGAGCATGTTTTCGCGCCACAGGGATGATGTCTTATCTTTCCTATCTACCAAGAGACTAATGATACCCCCTGCTCAAGGGAAATAGTTATACGAAGGGTCTTTCGTACGATCAAAGTGGTTTCATGTTCAACTTCGAAGCTGCCACTGATGGACAGGCCTCGGTAGACAAGAGTAAAGCATGTTATGATTGAGGACGAGGCCTTTTCAAAAGCCATTGCAACAAATGCAGCGGAAGCGGCCTGTAATGTCTTCTCTGATATCAGGCCAAGGAACGTATGTGAGTCTTGGACTGGCGGCAAGCAAGATTGCAGTTCTGCACAGAGCAGTTTGTGGAAGAATTAAATAAGAATTATTGGCTGCACACACAGATTTGGAAACAACGTTAGCATTTGTGGATCCCCCGTTCCCGGTCTCCACCTACACTACGGATAACTAGAAACGATGACTTGATGTAAGTGTTGTCAGGTCTGTGCGGCGGGGAGTCAGGCGTGATTTGAAGAATGGGTACGACTCTCCCTTCTCAGTCCCTCAAGCGAATTTCTTGTTTGTAAATGAAGGGTAATGCATCTGAGCAGCTGAAGGAGCCACTACTCATTTTGGTCACCACAGAAAATTCGAGCTGCAATGTCAACTAATAGCCCGGCTTTAGAAGAAGACTGGACGAAGTTTCACGACCGAGCAGAGAAGAAAAAAGTGCAGAACAGGCTTGCGCAAAGAAACTATAGTGCGTATATCATTAATACGATCGCCACGTCAACATTCATGCACGCCTAACGATCATCACAGGGCGGAATGTCAAGCGTCGGATCGAAGAAGCAGAAGAAGAAAAGCGGATCAGGATCGAGTTGGAGCAACGAAACGCTGCCCAAGCAGCAGTAATCCGTGCCCAAGCTGGTCTTGTAGCTTACTCGCACCAGCGTGTGGCTTGGGAGCCGCCCGATCGGAGAGTGGATGAATCTGTCCAACACCTCGCTGCGCAACCAACTAGCTCACGGCTTACTCAAGTCCAGCAGCCTAAGCACGGGACTCTGGATATGCTATCAGACTACATCTCTGATAGTATTACCCAAGGACTTAGCTTGGATAAGGACTCAACCACGTCTACGGCAGAAACATCCGGGGCCAAGCTGTCGCCGATCTTCTCAAATTACTCGGACAAAGATATACCTGGAAGTGCTGAGGCGTACTCGTCAATGAAGAGTCATGCAGATCTGATATCACAGATATCCGAAGCTGTGTTCGATGCACGTGGAGATGGTATATGCTATTAGTCAGCTTTTGTCATGCGCCTAGGCTAAGCAGCGATGCAGTGTCATTCAAGAAGCTGAGACAGACCAATGAGCTCCTCAGCAACCCAGAGCAATCGCCTCCCAGCTTGTACTTGGATCAAAGCCCCACCACAGCGCTTGAAATATGGCCAAGGGAAAATGATGATCCTGCTACTCAGGTTCTAGCTGAACGATCGCATCAGCATAGTCAAGGAATAAATCCATGTGGGCCCGAACACACTCGAAGTGAGCCCGACCAAATCTTCTCGTGGCATGAGCCAGAGACTCCAAGTTCACGCTCGACCGCCCAGCCTGCGTTGAGTTCGACTTCATCCATAGATGAGCGCCTGGAGTGCATGATGCGGACAGCGCGAGAAGCCGGCTTCGATAGCCTAGAACACGTCGTGTCTGTTCTACACACCACACAGTTCGAGGACGGCTCGATATGTTCAAACGCACAGCGCCTGGGGCGATTGCGCCGCCTGCCAACTTTATTGGATGCGCTACTCGGCGCGTCCGAGTCGTGGTCCAAGCACGAGCTGCTTGGATTGCAGAGCTCCGTTTTGCGCGCGACAGAAAGCCTGCTGGTTAAAGAACGTTGCTCCATCAAACCGGACAACGCACTCTGCCGCCGCTTCAGTGAGCTCGCGGCAAGTCCCTCAACGGAGCTCTACGCAGAGGCCTCGCTTGAGCTGCAGGACCAGGTATGTCGTCGTTCCCTTCGATGTA
This sequence comes from Stagonosporopsis tanaceti, assembly GCA_000812845.1. NCBI lineage: Eukaryota > Fungi > Ascomycota > Dothideomycetes > Pleosporales > Didymellaceae > Stagonosporopsis > Stagonosporopsis tanaceti. The sequence goes on along the minus strand of JUDZ01009306.1, from coordinate 595 downwards.
GCCCCATGTCACTAACGCAGTTCCAGCTGCCGGGCTTAACTGCAATCATTACAACAATACTGCTACATGTTGCAGGGCAGTCCAGCTCCGTATATCAATCGCGGCTTGTTATAGCAGTCCAGACTATAATTCTCTGGGCGGGTTCGGCTTCCTTAGAGCAGATACAGCATTTACTAGGTTCTATATTATCTATATAACTTGTTTGATACCTTAGTATAATACTAGCTAAATCAAATAGAGTACCTTTATCGTAGTATATACTATAAAAAGCTCTACTATTAAAAAGTCTTTATATCTAAGCAAAAATACTAACTAAGTAAACTATTAATAGACATTAAGTAAGCTTACTTTTATTTCTCTTTCCTAAGTCTAAGTCTAGAATATTATAACTACTATTTTATAATAATAGTTAATAATATTATTACTTTTATAACTTTTATAAGTAGCTAGTTAAGTTAATATCTAGTATTTAGTTAAAGTAAGGTTATAGGTATAAAAAAGCTTAGTTCTTATTTAGTTTTACTTTCTATAAGTACTTTATACTACTAATATATTAAAAGCTTAGCTTTTTTTTAAACTCTATATATATATATAT
>JUDZ01009305.1:0-19109 GCA_000812845.1 Stagonosporopsis tanaceti | reverse complement strand
TGTGCTGCGGTGGACTATGTGTACTGTGTGGAGAGTGCTGCCAGAAACTGCAGCGTGAGAGGGTTGGTGGGTGGTGGCGGGTGATGGGGATGATGAGTGGAGTGCAGGCGGGCGTGGTAGTTTAAGTAGAAGCTCCGGGCGTCGGTGACGGTGAATAGCTCCAGTCCAGGTTGCCTCAAGATGTGGGTCCGGCCAAGCACCTCTTAGCGCGCCTTCCCGCAACACCAAATGGAAACCTTTGGAAACCCGCGGTAGACCTTCACTAATCCAGTCAACACATCATCGAAAGCCAGCCGAACGGCCCAAAGCCAACACCGTGTCCCTTCCAATGCTGCCGTCCGTCCGCCGGACAAAGCAAACTCGTCGAAAAATGCTTCTTTGTGTCACGATTTGAGGTTTCTGTGTGAAACAGGCGCTGTCGACGCGTTTGCTTCGGTGCCTGGCCGCTCGCCTCACCGCGCCACTCACTGCTCAGAACGGCCTAGTGCCGTCAAGTACAATCGGTTGCAGCTGTATGCATTCATGGTACAGCATAATGTGGTTTGTGGATGTTTAGATGTTATGGTACGGTGCTCTAGGGGTGAGAGCACATAATTCGAATGTCCACATGTTGGTCGGTCGCAAGAAGCTGAACCGTGGGAGTGTATCAAGGGTGGAGGTTCAGGACATTGTTCGGTGATCAACACCTTTTGTTGACCACTGGCTGCCAAGGCTGAATTGCAAGCATTCGAATGTACCATGGCCTTTACAACGTAGAAGCATACAAGTCATTGTTGTCTGAGCACAATCATTGCTCTGTCCGGTGTTCATCGCGTCCGCGGACATGCAATTCGCTGTATGTACCTATGAATAAGAATAACCGCCAGATGTTACTGGATTCCAAATGCCAAGTGCCCAATGCAATTCTTACTTCCGTCCGCGCCTAGCGACATCCTCCAAGAAGCCGAGCAAGAACGTCTTATCGACGGGGCTCTTTGGTCCGTTGCTGACCGCCTCGCCCAATCGCGCACTGCCAGTCATGTCCTGAACCTGACCTCCCTGCGAACCATGAAGCTCAGATACTGGCTCGCCGATGCTTGAAATCCTACTCCTTGAGAGATCGGCGGGTGTGCCTGTGCGGCTCCCCTGCTGCAGCGGACTCACTGGGCTGACAATGCCGGACATCACAGTCTTGGGTGTCGGCGGATTTGGGGTTCTGGTGAACGGAAGGGGACTGTGAGACTGCTGGAGTGGAGCGCGGTGCGCAGGCTGAGGGGATGCCTTATTGAAGAGGCCGAGTAGGGCGTTACGCTGCTCTGAGGGCATGGACTCGCGACGGTCGAACCCAGCGGGTTGCGCCGGGAGGGTGGCTGGCGAGGCGGTTGATGGCGCTCGTGGAGCTGAGACCGCCTGCGGCGGCGGCTGTGGCGATGGACTCTTGAACAAGTTCAACAAATCCTGGGCCTGCGCAGGTGGCGGTCGGCCGGAAGTAGATTGCATCGCAGGTGCTGGCTGAGCAGTTGCAACCTGAGGTGAGGCTCCCTTGAACATTGCGAGCAAGCTGTCCGACTGCGCTGGTCGTGCCGCTGCCGGTTGGGGTGACGGGCCTTTGAACATGTCCAGCAGGTTCTGTGCTTGGGCTGTGGGCGCAGGAGCGACAGCAGGACGGGCGGCCGCAGGCTGGAGTGATGTGCTTTTAAACATATCCAGTAGATTCTGCGCCTGCGCGGTCGAGCCGGGGGCGGGAGCACCTTGCTGGGGCCGCTTCAGGATCTGCGGTTGGAACACCGGCGCAGGTGCTGTGCGTACATCTCCGTGCATTTGTTGAGCGTGCTTGGAGGCAGCAATAACAGTGACCTCTGAAGCTGCGTGGCTCGCAGGAGATGGGCCGCGAGAGTTGCCATTGGCAGACAACTGTCTACGTCTCTTCACCGTATCAAAGTCCGGAGCATTGACTGGCCCGCTAACAGTCGCTGAGGTGAGGCTCGGCTTGGGTTGGTTTGTGAAAAGATCGAGCAGGCTTTGGTTGGGCGGCTTGGCTGCATTCGCTGCTGGTTGAGCCTGCATGAAGCCGGGTGTCAAAGGTTGTGCCGACAGCTCAGCTGGCTCAACAGGCGCAGGAGACTTTACTGGCGGGGTTGCACTGAACAGGGTGAGGAGAGAGTCCTGGTGAACAGTCCTTGGCTTTGGCTGTGGTTGGCTGAGCGGTGGTGACTGGTAATTGGGAGGGCTGGTCATTTGGGGAGGCGACACAAGCTCGTGAGGAGGATATTGCGGATGCGGCTGCATCATTCTGGGCGTGCTATACTGCGGCTGCTGGATTGAGGCATGAGGCTGCGGCGGCGTTGGCTTCTGATCGCTGATCTTGAAGGAGTTGAGCAGCCCAAGAGCGTGTGTAGTGAGCTTTGGTGTTGGCAGACCAGACGCAGCAGGGACTTCTGGTCCTCTCCCTGGCGCACCAGTGAATTGACCGGGCTGCAGTGGTTGCTGACCATATCCTGGCTGTTGGAAGTGCTGGTTCGGCGGTGGCGGAGGTGGCATAAAATGGTGTGGGAGGTGCAGTGGCATGTCCTGCGGGTGCTGGTGCCCCAGGGACTGCAGATTCGCGTGTGATGGGAAGGGGAACGAAGGCGGAGGGCCCATCTGCGGCGGCATTGGGTGGTGCTGGCCATGCGGAAGCTGTGGAGGATGCAGTGGAGTATGTATCATCTGTTCGAACGGCGTCTGTGGCAAGGAGTTTGAGGGGCCGCCACGACCGCTGCTCCCTTGCAGCATAGCTAAGAAAGGATTCGTCTGGGACTGACCACCTGGTGCTTCCACAGGTGGAGCTGGTGCTGAAAAGCCTCTGCCTACGCTCAGCAGCTTCTTGAGCTCTGCTGCCGGGTCCGCGGACTGCTGAGACTGCGCAGCTAGCTCTTGAGGTTGGCTCTGTCCTAATCGTGCGACCAGGTTTGCGAAGCTGTCATCGAGAGGCTGTATGGGGCCTTGGAGTTCTGGCTCATTGTACACGTCAGCTGGGAGGTCCTCGTCGTCTGTAATCGCAGGCGGTGGTGCCACGTGCTGCCCGGATCGAGCTCTTTGCTTGTCGAGCTTGTGTTGGAGCTTGATCCACGACCTCAGGGGTCCAAGAAAAGGCGCGACCATGTAGAAGCTGCTCTCTTTGATCAAGTCCTGCCCGGTGCCCTGCGGCTGTGCCTGGTTCTTCCGCCTCACGGTGGGCAAGTCGGTCAGCTTGTACCAGTCAATCTTGGAGATCTCCTTCCTTGTGCGCGGCTCGAAGTAGGTCTCCATGGGCACGCCTCGAAAGACGTACAGCATCATGCTCTGCTCGCGCATCGTGACGGTGATGCTCTTCATCTGCTCCTTGGACAGCACCAGGCCAGCCTCGTTCAAGTCGTAGCCAGTCTCCTCCCATACCTCTCTGACGGCGCAATCGAGGTCGTCCTCTTCCTTGTTGATCTTGCCTCGCGGGAAGCTCCACTTGGCGCCCTTCTTCCAGCCCTTGACCAGCACGGCATGTGTCATGTCCTGGTTCAGCATGATGGCGCCGCGGACGGGCACGCGCGTCTTGTAGGCGAGGAACTGGTCGTAAGCCTGCTGGTGCAGCTCCGCCGAGTAGGCCGAGAACAGCGGGCAGTGCTGGAACATGAGCTGCGAGAACTTGCGCAGGTGCATTGACGGCAGGCCGTGGGGGTCCAGCGGGCGGATGAAGTCTTCGTAGAACCATTGGGCTTCCTCGATCTGGAAGCATATGCGCTCGACGGAGAGCAGTTCTTCTTGCGGCAGATTGACGATGAAGCGAACGCACAGGTCGTCCAGCCAGTCAACGAGCGTCATCTTGGTGGTTGCGGTGGTCATGTTGGCCGGTGTCGCGCAGCATGCTCTGGGCACCTGGCAGTCGCGCGGCGGGGATGGCGGCGGGCAGCGGGCAGCGGGCGCGTCACAAGCGGAGGGAGCCTGCAGATCTGCGAGGTGAGTACAGTACGCAGCTTGCCGTGCACTGCCTCGCGGAGAGAATGTGGAAGAATGTCAAGTGCGCGAGCGGGGGGTTCTAGACGGGTGTCGGTTGTTCTGCCACGACCATGCCACCAACGACGCAGACGCAGCGCAGCTTCGAAGCTTGACGGGCCGTGGCGGTGCAACACCACCACAACGCCACAGCAGCGACGCTGATCGCGGCCGCGCGGGAAGAATGGGTCTAGAAACACCATCACGTCACAGCCCGTCGCGTGGTGGTGGAATCAGGGCAGGCCGATCTAGCAGCACCCCGTCGCAGCCTTTGTGCTTAAGAGCCACTCGTCCTGCCCTCGCCCTGTCTGCTGCATCTCCACCCGGCCGCCAGCTCAGCGCTCTTTGTTGTCTGCAATCGCTCCTGCCGCTGTTCATAGGCAGACAGCGACGCGCCCGTTTCAGATTTTCCCCAGAGGACAGCCGCCGGCCAACCAGCTTGCGCCCGCTCTTTGTGAGACAGCCGCCGCGCATCGCATTGTCGCCGCATTGCCAAAGAAACGCTGCACATATAAGGTCTTTCTGCAGGTCTCCTCTGCGACTCAGACTCCATCCATAGCCAAGAACCCCTTTCCTCACACGTCTGCGCACTCTCCGCACTACACCCAACCACACCACCACCATGGCGCAGCTTGTTGCAAAGTATGCGGCGAAGAAGATGCTCACGGGCGAGATGAGCAAGTACGCCAACAAGGCCCCGGGCGGCCAATATGTAAGTCGTCTCCACCGCACTGCGCTGCGGCGTTGACTGACCGCGAGTCAGGACCCCTACTACGAGGAGATCCCCCACCCCAGGAAGCCCGGCAAGACGAAGAAGGTCAAGAAGCAGATTCCCGCCTACATCCCGGAGCAGGAGGCCAACATCCTCGCCAGAGCCCGCAAGACTGCCTACCGAATGGACTACGCCCTGTTCACTCTCTTGGGCGTGCGCTTCGGATGGTCGTCCGTCATTGGCCTGGTCCCTGCAGTTGGTGACGCCGCCGACGCTCTGCTCGCACTCAAACTCATCATGAGCATGCGCAAGGTTTCCTGTGGACTGCCCAACGGCGTCCTGTTCATGATGATGTTCAACCTCGCCCTCGACTTTGTCGTCGGCCTGGTCCCGTTCATTGGCGACATTGCCGACGCCGCCGTCAAGTGCAATGGCAAGAACGTCCGTCTGCTGGAGGAGCACCTCGACAAGGTCTACATGCCCGACGAGCTGAAGGCTAAGAACTCGAAGCTGCCCAGGGAAAGCCGACCGCGCCCGGCCTCTGTCTACATCGACGTCTCCGATGAGGAGGACGAGCGTCGCGGCACCTACGACGACCACCACGACCAAGTTCGCCAGCCTCAGCGCGCGTACTCCGGCCGTCGAGATAGAATTCCCGACGTGGAGATGGGCCATCCTGCGCGAAACGATACGCGGGGAAGCAGGCGATAGAGCGAATTTCTTTTGTTCATTTTTCAATTTGTGCACATAGCCGTCTCCTTGTTGCACCGAATCCTTACTAGCGTTCATTGTTGCCCGATTGGCACCCACAGATACCCGTCACTTTCCCAGTCAACCGTACCTATAGTCATTGTAATACCACTTCATTTGTTATCACAGCATCGTTCCGAGCCATCTTGCACATCTCGAGGTTGTTCGGCTCTAGAATCAGAGAGACAGGGCCCATGATGGCCTTGTATCGTTGCATATCACGGCAGGTCCCTCGACAGCGACCAAAGTAGTGGAGCAGATACCACAAAGTACACAACAGTGTCACCTGTCAGCAGGTGCACGCGTGTCGGGTGCTATGCTACACTGCGTCAAAGTCATCCGAATGTGAAACCGAAACGACTGCATACCAAGGACAACTTTCGATTGCAAAAGATATATTCAGACGCTTCTGATTGGAGACGAGTTACCAAAGCTGTGACATACAACTACTCGGCCCAGACCGAACGCAGCTATCGGATCACAGTACTGGATCCAACGGTACGATCTTTCAGGGGATACGTCACCCCAGGAGCACTTGTCACGAAAGCAAGTGTGATGAGGTATATTGTAGAAATCGAGATGCAGCGCATGTTTCCTGTGCACCTTCGATTGCAACACGGCGATTCGAGTAGTAATTTGTTTGCTGTACAATGTCTCACTGTCCATTCACATCCACATATATTACGCTCCCTCGCGCCGTTCACGCATGGCACGATCTTTCTCTACTTTGCCTCAAGGACCTCCTCCACACTACTGATGAGCACCAACACCACGCGTTATTATACAGCACGAACGCCATGAAATACCTCACTTTTCTTCTACTCACCGTGGCCGCCACTCTCGCTGCTCCAGCCCCTTCGGCCACAGCCACACCTCTCTCCCTGCATAAGTGCGCCGAGATGGAGATTAGAGCTCGAGACGAGGCTCCCGGGCTTCCCTCAGTGAACAACTCACTCAACAGACGTCTCCAGGCGCTCGAGCACGACGCCAACAATGCCGACATCATCTCCACCCACGCTCTCCCAACCCCACCAACACCCCAACACCTCCCTCCCTCCATCCTCGCACTCCCAACCATCACCACCGCACCCCTATTCCCCACCCCCCTCTCCAACGCCATCCGCCCCCTCGCCACCTCAACCCTAACCTTCCACCCCTTCATAATCACCGACCCCATTCCCTCCGCCCACCCACCCTCCAGGCTCATCATCCTGCCCTTCCAGCTACAGCTCTGGGAATCCGGGGGCCCTGGCGTCGCCCGCCTCGCCGGCGCCAAGTACATCAACGGCAACCTGGGGTGCGCGCTCGACCTGGCGCCCGGGCTGGTGTGGAGCGTCAAGCACTATATCCCCGGGTACGAGGATGTGCTGATTGGGCCGTTTGATTATGGGGCTGGGGTGTTGAGGTTTGGGTATCGGGGGTGTGGGTGGAGGGATGATGAGGCGTGGAGGGCGTGTGGGGAGTGTCGGGCGGGGGTGTGGAAGGAGGGCATGGGAGAGAAAAGGTGGAAGGTTATGGAGTGCTCTGTGCTGCTGGGGACGAGGGTGGGGTGAGCGAGAGATGTTTGGCGCATGTGTAGGAGGGCATGGTTGGGCGTGTGACTGGCGAGTGGGAGAGGTCAGCTATGCGGCTAGGAGGTTGTAAGCTACGGAAGGGATGTTCGATTGTTAAATTGAGGGAGGCGTTGACTACAGAGTCTAGGAGCGACTACACAGTTGAGGGAAATAGCAGCTATACGGCTACAAGATGACAACTGTAAATTGCATCCTCAACGCCACGGCTTTAAATTGTACCTGACTGGAGGTGGTACCTTAGATCCAGACTTAGACATTGATTCATTGGGCCCGGCTCCCACGTTTTTCCATGTACTAACGAAAGAGTTCGTTTTTTATGGATGATCGAATCTACATTCTCTCTACCGAAACCACATAAGTTCCAACGTCTATAGCCTAACAGATAGAGAGCAATAAATACCCCATAACTGCACAGATGTATTTGCTACATCCGTTCTGGGTGTTATAGCCAACTTAGGGGTTTATTGTCACCAAGAACGAGGGCTCAAAAGACATGAGCTGCTTCGTAGTTAAAGCAGGACAGTTAGGTTGTCACGGATCCCAGAGTTTAGATGATACCTTACACAGCCGACTCCAAACAAAGGCAGAAAGCAAGTCAAGCTCGGTAGGATAACTCTCCTACTGACCAGCAGCAACCAAAAGTACCCATGACTCTTCTCTCTTCTTGACATGAGCGACTTGCATGATACATTGGCGGCTGAGGGTCTTTCCGCACGTGCTCGATCCAAAAAGACGTTGAGCAGATGCAGGAAACCACATACCTTCCTATGTGTAAAACTACTTCACAAATGAAGGGCGTGGTGTCTGACTGGCGAGTAGATGAAGAACATCTACAATTCGAAACTTGGACCAGATCATGTCGTAGAGGAAGCGGATAACGAATGGTGCCAACCCGATGATGCCAAGAACAAATCTCGAGGGCCTACATGGGAGAGACGTACACACTACTGCAGCCCGCTTTTCGCGTAACGTGATAGGCAGTTGATAGCAATCAGATGATTTGCACGACTTTGCAACGTTGTGAGCGCCTTTGACGACGACGAGGTGTCGTTCCTGACTTGGCGACCCAGCCTCACCGCCCGCGCTCTCGGATGGACCCACATCGCGCTCCACCGTAACCGCGGTGGGCGAGCTCCAGTATGGCCAGCGTCATTCCATACACTCCCACTACTACAGCTGCGATATCCCTCGATACTGCCAGCCTTTCTCCCAGAAAGCGCGTCTGCTACACGGCTCGGAGCAAAAATCGACGTTCAGCAGCGACCGCATTACGACTGAGCAGCACCACAAGCACAAGGCGCAACGATGAGCGGGACACCAAACCAGGGCTCCGGTCTGCGGTACCCATCGAACAAGAAGAGCATATACGACCGAAATCTAAACAGGAGCAAGAATGCGGAGCTTAGTAGGGCGGCATTTGCGTACCTGTTCATCGAGATGATTGCATATGCGCAGAGAGGGGTCACAAATGTCGGAGATCTAGAGCAAAAGTATAGACAACCAATAACTCAGAAACGCGGTTTGCGAGGAGCTATGCTAACACTTTGAACAGGCTCAACTCACAAGGATACCCGATCGGCCTGCGACTGCTTGACCTCCTGCTCTCTCGTTCCTCTAACCCGCTCGCAAGCATACGGCCGACTCGAATCCTCCCTCTCCTCCAGTTCATCGCACAAACCTTATATAGACATCTCTTCGGGCGGCCTGCTGATGCGCTGGAAAAGTCCAGTGAGCCTGGGCAGTACATGCTCTTCGATAACGAGCCTATGGTCAACCAGTACATATCATTACCGAGGGAGCTGAGTAGTCTGAACTGCGCAGCTTTCGTTGCCGGAGTCATAGAGGGCGTCTGTGACGGTGCCGGGTTTCCGACCGAAGGCGTCACGGCGCATAGCGTAGGGGAGCAAGAGCAGGCGAAGGATGCGAAGGCGATGTGGCCGGACAAGACCGTGTTCCTGATTAAGTTCAAGCCAGAGGTGCTGGAGAGAGAGGAGATTCTGGGGAGAGGAGGCGGCTAGTTGGCTCGATACGCGCGGAACTCGGTGACAGAGACATGTTACTGCTGCACAAACGCTTACAATCATAGCGGGGCGTCCATGTAAAGGAGGTTGTTCCTGGTTTTTGCAATGCAAGAATGCACGCTTCGTGCCTACATCCTTTCACGACCCTGCCAACACACCTGCTTTGCAGCTCGCCACCGCTTCGACATGACCGTACACTTCCGAAGCTGCCTAGCCCACAAACCCGCAAACGCTCTTTGCAAGGGGTCAATTCTCTAGAGGAGATCAAGAGTCTATTTGGGGCACTCCGAGCAGATCGGACTAAGGCACCTGCAGGTACTCAATAGTCTACCTGCTTGTGATTGGTTAAGAACCAAGCCACCCCACGTTGATGTATTGCCATGCAGCCTGCCATGGGGCACCACACTTTCCTTCGAGGCTCGATACTTTCGGCGGTACAAAATCCCTTCCGCTGGCGCCAGCATTGCGGCGAATGCTCCGGTGCAGCCACTTGACCGCTGTCCCTGTGCATGCTTTCACACTACGCTCAACGGTCCGTCTTAGGCTACGGGCTAGCGATGTGCGGTACTTCCTACATGCAGCTTCAGCTCTACTCATATTGTGGCGCAAAGTTGACAGGGGTTTGCGCGAAACGTGGGATGGTCAATACTTATACAATCGACATCATGGCTAAATTGAAATATCTTATCTTAAGCTCGCCCTTTTGTTACAGAAACAATCACAGCCATGGTTCGCCACGCTATTCTCGTTGCTCTTCTCGCTGCAGCAGTGCTGTCAAGTCCTACTCCAGAAGTTCTTGAGCGGAACCCTGCCACAGGTCAAGTGCCTGAAGCGCTCTGCGAGAAGGTCAACGTCATTGTTAAGGTGCTCAAAGCTTACAAAGCGACACCTTTCTGCTCCTCTTACCTAGACATACCAGCCGTTACATCTATCTTCACAGTGTAGGTGCTGCTGATAGTCAGGATAAAAGCAAAGCTGATGCCACCGTAGGGAAACAACTAGTGTAGCCACCGTCGAAGTGACTGCGACCGTTACGGCCCCTACAAGTGTGACTACAACCACATCAACTGTGTCAGTGTGCTTATGACATCTAAGAGCGTGCACTAACGTTCGGTGCAGTACTGTGCCTGTATCTTATGTATTCCTACCTGGAAGTCCCCCAGCTCCTAGTACCCACAAGCAGGCAAAGACAATCGAAGAACGCGACAATAAATCCAAGAAGCCCGATTATCTAGAAGCATTCGCAAACGATGCCATATTAAGTGGCTGTCAATGCTTAGATATCCCAGTCAAGACTATTGTGGTCAGCACGACATCAACGGCGGCTTTCTCAGCTACTGTAAGTCAATATGTTCCACCCTGTACGTGGTGACCTCCTGACACTCTTGCAGAGTACGATCACGACGACGATAACTCCTCTTTCGACATACACAGCTACAAGTACAACGACATTGTCTACAACGACCACACTGACACTGTACCGTGCGTTTTCTTTTAAACTGATACCGAACTTCGATAGCTAACCCTCCCTAGCATGCGCGACGCCAGTTCCGACACTGAATCCTACCATTCCATACGGCGATGCGCAGTATTCCAGCGACCTAAGCATTACAAACTCAAAATTTGAACTGAGCGACCCCAGGGGTGCGAGTGCAGAAGCTTGCTGTAATGCATGCTACTTCAGCGTATCCAATTGCATCCAAGCGTATTGGTACTCGTACCAAGGCTGCGTAGTGCAGCAAGCTTTTGCTGTAGGGAGTGGAGTCGGCGTCTCGAGCTCGTGCCCAAGCGGCCTGTTCTCTGGATTGACATATGTACGGGACAACAGTCCCGCGTTCAGGAGTACTGGAGATTTTGCAGGCCCTTGCGGCGTACAGTACAACAACCTTTAGTTTGTGCATGTGTATTGGGATATTAGTATGGTCGAGGTACAAGTGGGGCAACGAAACGATGACAAATGCTGATTCGCCGAGATCAATCTATAACTTCTTGTCTGCTCAGCACGTAGAACCTTCTACACCATCGCGCCATTGACATTGGAGATATAATACGTCTCAGGGGCCCGCTCAATTACAGACAGCACTTGATCAGAATCACAAACTCATTACAAACTCGCTTGGAGTATCCAGGAGCTCATACCAATAAATTCAAGAAATCTGCTGCCCACAAAACCGCAGGAGAAGCAAGCCTAGCTCGCCAATATGCCGACAGAAGTTACTGAAAGCCTGCACTTTCGCACGCTCTTGTCAGGCCACACTTACCTGATCGCGGACTTTTATGCAACATGGTGCCCACCTTGCAAGCAGATCGCACCCATCTACAACCAGCTCAGCACCGCACATGCTGCAGAGGGCAAGTTCGCGTTCGTCAAGGTCAATGTCGATGAAGCGAGGGAGATTGCAGCACAGTACGGTATCCAGGCCATGCCGACGTTCCTTCTGTTCAAGAACGGCAAGCAGACCGAGGAGATCAAGGGCGCGGATCCGAGGAAGCTGAAGAGCGCGATTGAGAACGCGACTACGGACCTGAAGAGCACTGGTAGTGCGGCACCGAAGGCTGAAGAGAAAGCGACGCCTGCGGCCGAGGAGAAGCCTGCTGCGACGAAAGCGAGTAACGATGATGGGCTGAGCATGCTCGAGAGGCTTATGCAAAAGAACAAGAAGTAGAGCATATCAGTGGAGAGTAGGATTAGGAGTTGATATTGATACCCATTGCGAATTCACACTATCTCACTCAACATCGAAATCTAGTTGCAGTTACATCTATTGGCATGTCCTGCGAGTGCGACCCATGCACGTGCTTCCCGAACCCTTGAACCCTGAGCAACTCATGCCATGGTCGAGCATCATACATTTGCTTTCTGATTACACAGTGGCTTTGATAATCAGTAATATGTTCTCTCACGCGACGACTGCGTGCCTGCTCCCTTCCGCATTGGATTTGTCAGTTTGAGAAAGAGGCCACGAGGCGCCAAGAGTCCCGCCACCTGCAGCTACCATGTAGCTTCCATCCCGACTCCAACACCAATATATTTCAGACCTCACTCGCATTCGAGGACTGCAGTACACCATCACTATGCTTTTTAACCGCATTCTTCCCGCGGTCGTCGCACTGCTCCCCGCCCTTGCCTCCGCTTCAGCGCCTGCATCCTCCGTTATCGACCTCACACCCAAGAACTTCGATGAAGTCGTCCTGAAGTCGGGCAAGCCTGCCCTCGTCGAATTCTTCGCCCCGTGGTGCGGTCACTGCAAGAACCTCGCCCCCGTCTACGAGGAACTCGCCACCGGCTTCCAGCACGCTGCTGGCAAGGTCTCGGTCGCCAAGGTTGATGCAGACGAGCACAAGTCGCTGGGCAAGCGCTTTGGCGTCACTGGGTTCCCTACATTGAAGTGGTTCGACGGAAAGAGCGACAAGCCTGAGGACTACAAGGGTGGCCGTGATCTCGAGAGCTTGACCAAGTTCATTACCGAGAAGACCACCGTCAAGCCCAAGGTCAAGGGCAAGCTTCCCAGCGCCGTCACGTTCCTCGACGACCAGAGCTTCAAGCAGAAGGTTGGCAAGGATCAGGATGTTCTGGTTGCTTTCACCGCCCCCTGGTGCGGACGTACGTTTGGATCCTCGTTCTTTTTACGGTAATTGCTAACAAATCCAGACTGCAAGACCCTCGCCCCCACCTGGGAAGCTCTCGCCAACACTTTTGCCAACGAGCCCGACGTCCTGATCGCCAAGGTCGACGCCGAAGCTGAGAACGCGAAGGCCCTCGCCAAGGAGCAGGGCGTCTCCTCCTACCCTACAATCAAGTTCTTCAAGAAGGGCTCTGCCGAGCCCAGCCCCTATGAGGGTGCCCGTTCTGAGGAGGCGTTCGTTCAGTTCCTCAACAAGAACTCCGGCACTCATCGCGCGGTTGGCGGCGGTCTCGATGCCACCGGTGGCACCATTGAGGCCTTCGACACTGTTATTGAGAAGTTCAAGAACGCCTACGGCGACGGCGTCGAGGAGGCTACAACCCTCGCCTCGACCTTGAAGGACAAGTACGCTCAGTACTATGTTAAGGTCTTCCAGAAGGCCGGCGCCAACAAGGAGTACGCTGAGAAGGAGTCCAACCGTCTGCAGGGCTTGATCAGCAAGGGCAACTTGGCTCCTGAGAAGCTCGACGACTTGATCTCCAGGAGCAACATCTTGAGGAGGTTCTTGGGCACAGACGACAAGAGCGAGTTGTAGAAAGACATCTGTACGCCCATGGGCCGGAGTGGTAACGGTGCCAGGATCATGATGTGCTCTGAGTCTAAGAGCGAGTTGTAGCGATGCTGTTGTCCGGGTGAAGGTGCAATGACTGCAAAAGAGCCTTGATTCAAAAGTGAAACGATAACGAACCAGCCTGTAGAGATAGAGTTATGATATCAATTCAAAAGCATTCTATAACGCTCCAAACGCCTATGATGCAATGTAGCAACTCTTAAAGCCCGCCTTGCTGCCCTTTGGGTTCTGCCGCCCAGTCTGGATGGCCTATGACACAGCTTTTGACGTCCCAACCCCTGCGGTTGGACACTCCAGATCAGTCAGACCCTCGGCCTCGAAGGTGATGCGCTCCGCCACGCCCCAGATTTGTACAAAACTGCAGCGGCAGGAGGTGTTCGTGCCAACGATGCCTACTTGCCAGCACTCGGCCCCTTGCCGTCTCCCGCCTGGATCTGCGACTCCAGATTGTCCAGCCGACGAGACATGTCGTCCACTACCATATCGTCAGCATTTCAGCAGTCAGCATCTGTGGACGGCATAAGAGACTTACTCTTGGACAGCAGGTCACTGCTAATGGTGGTGAACTTGGTGTTGAGCTGGTTTAGGAGATCGTCTACGACGGCTGCCAGCTCGGCGGAACTGTCTGTGCTAGTGTTCAGACCTGGAGACTGGGATGTGTTAGTTGAGGCCGTATGGTATCTATGGATGTGTGTACCATTGAGCCGCTGGGGGTTGGAGGCTGTGCTGGCGGGGTAGCCATAGTGTGGATGGGTCGTGAACGTGAGGTAGATACAAGCTTGGGGGTGGGTTTCTATAGCTGTGACCGAGGGTCTTGTCCGAGTATGTAAATATCAAGGCAAGTGTAACCGCACGTGAAGGATAACAGGTCCACACGTGGCGGGCCGCGGCTTCCTTCCTTATCGATATCCACAGGGAACGCGCTAGCGGCGCCAAGAGTTCGATAATTTTTGGTAAAGTGAAGCTTGGACTTTGAGTTCGCAACAAACCCGCATATCAGACCTCACAGCTGCAAATTCCGACAAAATGGCCAAGGCAAATCTCAAGAAGATCCTGGACGCCAGGCAGGGGCGCAACGTTGCGCTCGAGAAGCAGCGCAAACAGGAAAAGGCCGCCGACAAGCGCAAGGCGAAGAATGCGCCGGAGGTAGAAGATGATGAGGAGACTGGGGGTGTCCCGCTGGATGAGGTTGAGGTCAAGGTCAATGGGAAGGCAAAGGACTCCAAGAACGCGAAGAAGGCTGCCAAGGCAACTGAGAAGGAGGTTGAATTGGAGACCGAGGGCAGCGGAAGCGACGAGGACGACAGCGAAGACGATGATGACGCGGAGGAGCGACCTGCGTTCGATCTGTCGCGCCTCGAAGACAGCGAAAGTGATGTCAGCGGTGATGATGAGGAGGATGAAGAAGAGGAAGACGAAGACGACGAGGAGGCAGAAGACATCCCGCTGTCCGACATCGAGTCCCTGGCCTCCGAAGACAAGGGTGATATCATTCCTCACCAGCGTCTCACAATCAACAACACCGCCGCTCTTACCGCCGCCGTGAAGCGCATCGAGCTTCCGTACTCGAAGCTCGCCTTCTCAGAGTACCAGTCCGTCACCACATCCGAGCCCGTTGAGATCGCCGATATTGACGATGACCTGAACCGCGAGCTCGAATTCTACAAGCAGTGCTTATCGTCTGTCAAGGATGCACGAGGCAGGCTGAAGAAGGAGGGCGTTGCCTTTTCGCGCCCAGTAGACTACTTCGCCGAGATGGTCAAGAGTGACGAGCACATGGGCAAGATCAAGCAGAAGCTGATCGACGAGGCTGCTGGCAAGAAGGCGTCTGCCGAGGCACGTAAGCAGAGAGATCTGAAGAAGTTCGGAAAGCAGGTCCAGGTTGCGAAGATGCAGGAGCGCGCAAAGGAGAAGAGGGACACCCTGGAGCAGATCAACGTTTTGAAGAGGAGTACGTCGATCACCTATCCTAGTATATCAGGTGTCGTGCTAACATTTTTCAGAACGCCAGGGCGCAGACATCACCAAGACCAATGAGGAGGACCTCTTCGACATCGGCCTCGAGGCTGACGACTCTAAGCCCGACCGCCGCGAAGGACGCGCCGGTGCAGGCAAGCGCCAGAAGAAGAACGAGAAGTTTGGCTTCGGTGGCAAGAAGCGACACGCCAAGAGCAACACTGCTGAATCCTCCAGCGATCTCCGTGGGTTCTCGTCGAAAAAGATGAAGGGCAAGACTGGTGGTGCTGCTAAGGCAAGACCTGGCAAGGCGAGGAGAGCGAACAAGCACTAAATGGATGATGTTGTAGGATGGGGGAGCGAGAGCATGCATACGGCGCTATGGCGTTCTTCGAGACAAAAGCAAAGGCTCATCTAGCTGCAAGATGGGAGGCCGTTCTGGGTTACTTCATGATACCAATTCATACGGTCTTGTACTACCGCGTTCCTTCACACTGACTCCAATGAATATGCAGATAATGGAGACCTTTGCGATCATCTAGAATTTTGGTTTGCTCGAGTACTCCACCATCGTCCTCACCAGATACCGTTCATCCGTCCACTTGTACCCAGTCCACCTAAAAGCGCCATCCGACCCCAGCACCCTCCGCATCCGCACCCTTTCTCGCGCTCCTGAACGCCTCGTCCTCATACTGCATCCTGACCTCCCACCTCTTCCCAACCCCCATCGCAAGCAGCACACCTCCTCCAGTCCCCTTTCCCCAGTCCTCAGTCCTATTAACCATTCCTTCACCCGCAACTAACGCATCCATCGCCCGCTTCGCCATCGCCACCGCATCATGGCGCTCCACAAAGCTGCCCACCAGCGTACTCGTTGCGGCAACGCCCTTTGCAACATCAAGCTTCGTCTTCATCCCCACGCCCGAGAACGTGTGCACCAGCGGCCCGTGACGCGTAACCGTGTACACGGGCGCGGGCAGCACCTCGGCGACCTTCTCGTTGCGCTCGCACAGCATCTCGAGCACCGTGTACGTCTCGCGCTGGCCCTCGATGACAAAGGTAGTGAAGCCGTGCTGCGTGAAGGACGGGTTTGGGCACCGATCGCCGAAGTCGTCTACCGTGTATTGCAGGGCTTCGAGCTTGTCTAGTGCCGAAGGGCTGTCGGAGGCGAGGTCGCTGATCATGGGGAGGAGATGGGAGAAGCTGGGGACCGGGCCGTGTATCTCGTACTTGTCGGTGTGCGGGGTGGTGACGGCGAGGTAAAGGACGGATGTGCGTTCGAGTATGAGAGGGCGGAAGTCATCGAGCGGTTTAGTGTAGGTGTAGGGTTGGGCACTGCCTGCGGGCGGCGAGAGGTTGTGGAAGAACATGTCGTTGGTGCTGTTGTCGCTGGCCATGGTAAGAGATTGATCTGTCAGGGTTGAGTTGGTGTTCAGGTGGCAGCGAGAAGAACTGGACGACTCTGGTCTAGGGAGAGTGGTTGCCTTGCGAAGTGGCACTGAGCAAACGGAGGATTCACCTTCACCTTAACTTTGGCTGTACAGCGAATCAGGGTTTTGTAGGCAGCTACCGGCAATGCTTCACAAGATCAAAGACAGGGTCTGAGAATGTTGGTTATCTAGATGGACCCCAAAGTTCGACGGACATGTTGCCAAGATTGAAAGCAGTTCTATTGATCAGTGTAAAAACATTCAGCTCTAACTAGGTCAATGGGAATTTGCAATCATGTGGACGGTATTTCTTGTGGTATCATTCGCTTCTAATACTCAAACTCGTACACAGTCTGATTCTAATCGGTGTAGTTCTCGTTTTGGAGGACGAACCTGAACCTCGGCTTGCCAGCCTCGAAGTCGATGATAGCCTGGTTGGCCTCCTTCAGAGGTATGGTCTGAGTCCAGGGCTTGATGTTCTTCTCCGCGACCAGGTCCAGCATCTCGCGGATCTCGCTAGGCGAACCAACAGCTGAACCAGTGATGTGAATAGCCTTCATGATGAGCGCGAAAGCCGGGAAGGCAGGAAGCGGGTCCTCAGGCGCACCGACCTGAACGAAGGTACCACGGAATTTGAGGAGGTTAAGGTAACCGGCCAGAGGCATGTCATCGGAAGAAACCGTGGAGACGATCAGGTCGAGTGTAGAGGCGTTCTTCTTGTCCCAGCCCTCATCACCAGTAGCAATGAAGTTGTCGGCACCAAGCTTCTTCGCATCCTCCTCCTTTGCGTGCGAGCGCGAGATCACGGTCACACTCTTTGCGCCAAGAGCCTTCGCGAACAAGACACCGAAATGGCCCAGTCCTCCGAGACCGACAATGCCGACGCTCTTGCCTGCCGCGTTGTATGTCTTCAAGGGACTGTAGAGGGTGATACCACCGCACATGATGGGCGCGGCGTGCTCGCTGGAGATTGGCTCAGGGATCTTGAAGACAAAGTGACCGGGTGTGCGGTTGTAGTTGGCGTATCCACCGTATGACTTCTCCTTGCCACCGGGAAAGAAACTACCGTATGTGCCAGCCATGCCCTTTGAACAGTGGTTCTCAAAGCCATCAGCGCACTCTTGGCAGTCGGGCTTCAAGCAAGAGGCTGCCTGCGCGCCGACACCGACACGGTCACCCTCCTTCACGTGCTTGACATTCTTGCCAACCTTGACTGCCTTGCCGATGATTTCGTGGCCGACAACGCATGGGTATGGGGTCGGGGACCAGCCTGAGCGGAGAGTGTGGATATCAGATCCGCAGATACCGCAGTGGGAGATCCTGATATCGACATCGTCGTCCGTGAAGGTCTTGGGTGTGTATTCCTCCCACTTCATGTTGCCCTCGGCAGACTTGCTGTCGTGGCCGCACCATCCTTCAAACTTGTAGTCGGTCATTGTGCAGATGATGTGTGTAGTCGTTTGAGATGTAGTTCGTGGGCTAGAGATGACTTGATGGAGAGGCGTGTACTCAAGTAATTCAAACGTTCTCAAAGGCAGCTGCGTATGCTCATCTTATACGTCTCCATCACAACCTGCGTAGCTCCGTCACTACTGCCGGACTCTATCGGATTTTAGCAGCATCTGGTCCACCATACGTGACGCGCTGGTCCGTTGACGTCAAGTATACTCATTGTTGAGTCTGCTCGATTGAGAGCGGTCTGGAATTACAATTAGTGGTACGACGGCTGAACCAATTGCGGCGAGAGAAAATTTATACGTTTGCGGATGGCCCCATAACGGACTTAGCGTCAGCAATATACAGAAAACAGTATCAGTGCAAGACCTCCTCAGCAGCATGTCCTGACTTTATGCTTCTTACATCGCCATCTAGGTACTCTGAATGTCTGAATTTGGGTACTCGCGGTTCCAATTACGTCGTTGTTGCCGAATCAACTTACTGACGTGGGAGAGTGTTCGATCGGCACTCCCTGATGAAGACGGTCCGGATACACCTCCGCATGGCGATAAGGGCTACCTACCCGTGTTTGAGGCTCAAACGTGAAGGCCCGGTAAAAGGTGGCGGACAAGGTTTGCGATTCGGACGTAACGGACATAGGCAAAATGCAACACGCCCCTGCACAGTGCAACGAAGCATGCGGACTGCACCTCGATAAGATCGATGCTGCAGCAAAACAGGTTGTATTGCCGCTACGCAGCAGCACATTAATCATCATGCGATTCACTGCAATCTTGGAAGAGGTACGGTTCTCGGTGTTAACGACGTCATGATTCCAGTGCAGAAATGCACTTCACGCTAATGCAAGTCGATGACCCGACATATAGCCGTGTTGTATTCCCAACTTCTTCGTGAACGAATGGTTCGCTGTTAACAGCGAGGAGCTGTACTTGCACGGAGATCTCGATATGGCGTTAGGAGTTTG
>JUDZ01009304.1:0-19104 GCA_000812845.1 Stagonosporopsis tanaceti | reverse complement strand
ATCCATAATATATGTTCGCAGCCGCAAGGGCAGTACGAGCCGACTCTCTGCGTAGCTGGCTACTACTGCCCGCCAGGTGGAAAAGAACAAATACAATGTCCGAGAGGGTATTATTGTCCAGCGGGAAGCCATAGTCCACTGGCATGCGAAGGCATCTCACTTTGCTCACCTGGAAGCGCTAGCCAGAAACCTATCACCGGTCTTGTCGTTCTTATAATCATAGACATCGTTCTAATACTTTTCGCCGCATTCCCAGTAATTCGAAAATGTCTGTCTAAGTACGGGCGAAGAGGCTCAAGATCTTATGGCGTCCAGGAACCAAATGAACTAGCTGAGGAATTGGCTGTAAATCGTCCACACGTGAAGGGGTACGGGTACTTGCAAGACTTTGTCCAATCTTCCAAACGAGCTCTTGGGCAAGATGATGGCGGAATGCAAATCGATTGCAACGGACTTGGTCTAAAGCTCAGCAATGGAAAAGAGTTACTTACCAATGTGGACGTCCATGTTGGGCCAGGATCCCTTCTTGCAGTGATGGGTGCCTCCGGTGCCGGTAAATGTAAGTCTCAAAGAACTATTGCCGGCCATGCGCTGTAGCTGATACGCACGCATAGCCACATTGATTCGAGTTCTCATGGGCAAGATGAAGGCGACATCAGGAACCATAAATATTAACGGTATACCACATAATATGTCCGAGTAAGTCGAAACGTACGCCGCAATGTTAATAGGCTTATACGACCAAGGTTCAAAAAGATTATTGGTTACGTTCCTCAAGAAGACAATGTACTACCAGAATTGACAGTCCGAGAGAACATCCTTCACTCTGCTCGCATACGCCTCCCTACATCTTGGACGAAGCAAGAGCTTGAAGTACATGTGGACATGCTACTTTCCTGTTTGCAGATATCACACATACAGGATCGCCTCGTCGGAGATATCATAAAACCAATCATCTCTGGAGGACAAAGAAAACGAGTAAGCATTGGCATCGAGCTTGCCGCCGCACCTATGGTTCTGATTCTCGATGAACCTACGTCAGGGCTTGATGCAACATCTGCACTTTCTATTGTAGATATGCTCAAAGCTCTTTCGCGTCTGGGGGTGACGGTGATTTGCATCATCCATCAACCTCGACAAGAGATCTTTCTTTCGCTCGACAGACTGTTGCTTTTAGCCGGCGGAAGAGAAATCTTCCAAGGTAAGCCAGCAGATGCGGTCCCTTACTTTCGGCGACTCGGCTACGTCATAACCACAGAGTGCAATCCTGCAGATGCCATCATGGACATAGCCTCAGGACAGGCTCACCGCTATGAAGGACAAGCATCAAACGGTCTGTTGCAGACGGTCAAAACCCTTGCCGCACGATGGCAGGATCACAAAGGCGAACCAACACAGATGACCACCACAAACGCAAATGAAGACGTAGCTGCTGACATAACGCAATTATCCCGATCGTGCGCCAGTCGAGGCGCTCCGTGGATATCTCAGAGCTACTACTGCTTGCACAGATCCATCATACAGCAAAGTCGAAAGCTTGTTGGTTTCTTCCTTGAAATTGTGGTTGGTGCTATTGCGGGGCTCATGATAGGTCTGGCAGTGTACAAGCTGGATGGTTTGCTATTCCGTGGAGTTTACCTATCCCCATTTGAACTGTTGTCAAGCGCGGTGAATTACACGCTAATACCAGAGCTGGCTTTGCTCAATAGTCTTGCCATCGGTATGAGCCCAGCCCGAAGTATCGGAAAATATCCAGGCTGAACTTTTCAAGGTCTAGCAGCTGCAGCTCCAGGTGTGAAGACGTTTGGGGAAGAGAGTATGTTCTCGAATTCCACTCAGGAGCATTTAGCTGATGTTCCACAGAAGCTATTTATTGGCGAGAGGCGGCTTCAGGCCACAGCCGATCTGCATACTTCGTTGGTAAAACGCTTTCTACGCTGCCTCGTCTGTCGCTTTCTGCTTTGCATTTTACCGTGTTTTACGCGCTGCTGGCTACACCTATCATGGCTTTCAGGGAGCTCTATGCTGTTCATCTGCTCTACTTTTACTGTAAGTCGAGTAACCACTAAGAAAGCAAGCCCATACTGACAGATATACTAACCGTTAGGCATCTACGGTCTCGCATCAGCCGTCTCGATGATTGTATCTCGCGAAGACGGTCCCTTACTGGCGATGATAGTTAGCTTGATTATTGGAATTTTCGGTGGATACGGCCCGTCACTATCTACTATCAAGACATGGCACTTAGAGTGGTTTTGGCGGATGTGCCCTGGAGTAAGTCTGTTCCGAAACCAATAGCAAGCCCTGACTTAGGCATTTAGACATGGATCTCGGAAGCATATTTCCATGCCCATACAAAACCATTTCAATATCTATACGATCTTGAATCAGCGGCTGTATGGACTGGATATACGCTTAATCGATTTAGTCTCGATATGAGGTGTGTAACCGTTATGAAAACTCATGCAGATCTCAGCTAATTGATGTACAGCATGCTTTTTGTAATCGGCACTTTCTATCGTGGTCTAGCATTTGTGGGTTTAATCTTCATGGATAAAGACAAGCAAGTTTGAGCTGTCGAAAGGTCTGAGAGACTGGTGTAGAGTAGATTAAGCTACAACTAGCTAATCTTTTGATTTTGTGTCCTCCTACGAAATGTGTAGCCTCCATAATAGAAGCTCTAGTGTAGATGTTCTAATGCTACGGGCTTGGATCATCGTTTAGTTTCACGGCTATCATCCTGGACGGATCGATTGCACAACTAAAGCCCCAGAGAGTGGCATGAATAACCCAATACTTAGAATGATCCAATACAGGTCTCGCCTACGCCACGCAAAGATATCAGCTGAATCTCGGCCCGATGCGTATGCACCGGGGTTGATATTAGTGACATCTTGGTCAGCCCTGCAGATAGCGCTCATGGCTGAGGCCTTGCGTCCCCCGCATTGGGCAGGCGCTCTTAGAAGAAGGGGAATGTGCCTTGTGGAGACAGGGACTGCTTACACACGGATCGAGATCCTCCGTTTCAAGCCCCTTTACTGGAAGATGACAGGCTTAGTAGATCTCTCCGGCGTGACGACCTTCAATGTCTGATTGATGGCTTTATCTTAACGCCACCAAGGCTACTGCCGTGCTAATGATTCACGGCTGAGTGGCTTGGGACGCCTCCAACAGAGCGCTTACCAGGGACTCTCGGAGACCGAGTAGATGGTGGTACAAAGGACTGGAAGGGATTGAGGTTGACTGATTGGACTGGTTGGCTAATCATTACGCCTTCATAATTAGGGATGTAAGATGCAGCAGGCATGCGTGGTACGCCAACTTGGGGCGGAGACTCAAGCTGCAGGACGCGACCTGATTCCGCCGTCGTGCGAGACATACGAGGAAGGCTGATGATGCGGCCACTCTTTGATATCGACGACTTTGGGGATAAAAGCCCAGTAAGCGCATCTCTCTTCGAAGTACTCGTCCTCTGTACTTTGATCAAGTGTCATCTCAAGATGAGCATTATACAAACTGTTTTCGGTACAAACGCCGCCATGATTGCTGTACTTGCAAGCGCAATCTTTGCTTGGATAGGGGTCGTTTTGTTCCCTCCCTCCTTTGCAGACAAAACTCTGTCCACAGGCAAAGCTGGTGCTAGACCATCTGCCTATCCAAACGGACCAGCCCCACTTCCGTTCCTCGGAAACATTTTCTCCTTCTCGGCCTTAATGAAGAGCCCAGATACTCAGTTGATGAAATTCGCTGCAAAATATGGCAAGATGTGTATGTTATGGTTCGGAAGCAATCCTGTCCTGATCATCAGCTCGCCCTCTGTTTCCAAAGATCTTTTGGACAAGGTAAGTCATCAAACTCATTTGAATAAAATATACTCAAGTTCATGTAGAGAGGCACAATTTATTCGTCAAGGCCAACTCAGAATAACTTCCGTGCGGAAGCATGGCCGTGGCGACTAGTCACAACTCCAACTGGAGACACGTTCCGCTTGATAAGGCGTATATACCACAATCTTCTTGGGCCCAAACCATCGGCAGATTTTCGCAAGTACCAGGACTTCGAGTCAAGCATCCTGATTAACGCGCTCCTGGATCAACCGCAAGGCTTTCTCAAAGACGTGGAACGCTTCGCCATGAGCGTCATATTTAGCGCTTGTTATGGTGTGCGGCTGGAGCAGTTGGAGCACCCTATCATGACGGAGTTCTACGCTGTGTGGGAGGTCATGTTACAATGTGAGTAAGCCCATGGCATATGGTATGACGGTAACTGATTCAGTCTTATCAAGATTTCCAACCTGGCTCTCTATTACTTGATTTCTTCCCGTTCTTAGGGTATCTGCCGGAGTCGATGCAGCCTTGGAAGAAGCTTGCAGGACAGTTGAGGGTGCGAGAACTGAAGTTGCACCGCGCCTTCTTGCGTACTCTGAAGAAGCAAGCCAAAGAGGGCTGCGCACCACAATGCTTTGGGACGCACTTGGTTCAGGTATGTGACAGTGGTGTCGTTGAAAAGAAAGTCGGCTGATACCAAGTTAGATTCAACAAGAAGAGGGCATTGACGACGACCGTGCCTGCGACATCCTGGCCATGTTGATAGGCGCGGGTGCAGATACAACCTCGTCCTACCTGCAGTCATTCTTCAAGGTCATGGCATTGCACCCTGATGTCGTGTATAAAGCTCAGCAGGGTAAGTTGAGTATGTAGCACGGAATTGATGAGACTGACAAATGCAGAATTGGATCGCGTGATAGGTTCGTCCCGCATGCCAACTTGGGAGGACGACGCATCACTTCCATACGTCCGAGCGGTCATCAAGGAAGTTCATCGATGGGCTCCTATTGGGAGTCTTGGTGTGCCACACGCGACGACGATGCCTGACTTGTATCAGGGCAACATAATACCTCAGGGAACAGTGGTGTTTCCGAATTTAACGGCATTGAGTCGGAGCCCGGAGGTATACGAGGACCCCGACAAATTCGCACCAGAGAGATTCCTGGGTCATAACCTTGATGCTTCAGCGTCTGCGCTGGACCCAGACTTTAAGAAGCGCGATCACTTCCACTATGGTTTTGGTCGCCGCCTCTGTCAAGGGATCTTCGTCGCGGAGGCTAGCCTCTATATCGTTGTATCCCGCGTCCTTTGGGGCTTCGATATCAAGCCCGACCCTTCTGCACCACCTCTTGATATGGATGCAAAGATTGGTAAGTTCTCCATGAACCTGCGGTTTGGCTGCTTTGCTTATTATGTCCAGCGGGACTAGTCACGAAACCCACAGAGTACCGAGTATCGATTGAGTGCCGCGGGCCAAATCACGAGGCAACTATGCGGAAAGCAATGCGAGATGGAAAGACAGACATTCTCAACTTTGATGATGTGACGCTAGATACTTGAGGTAGTAAGCACTAGTCTAATTACGGGTAAGCCCCGTTGTGGCACGGGGAACCAGGCACCGCCATGAATATGTATGGAACGCAATCTCTCCTCATCAGGAGAGCGAGCCCTGGTGTCACAGTACATAAGCGCCGCTCGGTAATCCGGCGGAACAACAATCCGCTGCAGGTACAAGGTCTTACAAGGAGGCGCAAACCTCCACCATCTTCACCGCACAATACAATTTCTCCTCAAAGTTGAGATTCGACGCACACATCATACGCATTGACCGCTCTCTTATCACTCTAGTCCTATTGACCAGCTCGCGCGGCTGTTGTCTACAGCCAGTGCGACTATGAACAGGAGTCAAGAAGAACTGCCGCGGACAGATCCGACGAGATGGAGACTCACCACTAACGAAGAAGGCGTTCACCATTGGTATTACCTACTTGAAGCTACTGATACCGAACCAATGCCTCAGACTCGGGCTGAGAGATACCTCCTTGGGCTTCCAATGGTGAGTTCCTTGTGACCAAACAGCTCCACTTCTCACACAAGCAGAACGCGCCAATCCTTACAAAACCTTGTTCAAGCATAGATGCTGCTCGTAACGGGCTGATGTTCTACGAGCAACTCCAATTGGAGCCTGGTCATTGGAGCTGTAGTTACGGTGGGCCAAGTTTCCTGCTTCCAGGCATAGTATTCGCCCTCTACATCACGAATGGCAAGATTCGTAGCGAGTGGGGCATTGAGATGACACGCTGGATATGCCGCTATCAGAATGAGGACGGAGGGTGGGGTCTCCATACAGAAGGACCGTCTACGATCAACGCGACCGTCATGTACTACGTAACCCTTCGGATTCTGGGCATGAGAAAGACGCATCCGACCGCCATTAAAGCCAGGACGAAACTTTTAGAGCTAGGTAAGTGGATACACGACTGTCTTATGCCGTCTGCTTTGCTGACACTGAAAGGTGGCGCGTTGCTGGCGCCACAATGGGCGCGCTACTGGCTCGCACTTTTGAACCTCTACAGCTGGGAAGGTATTCAGCCTGTTCCCTCAGAGATGTGGTACGCATCCCATATCCAGTACGCGAACTTCCGATCGGAATCTCTAACATGAGTAGGATACTTCCGAAATGGGTACCTTTTCACCCATGGAGGTGGTGGGTCCAATGTCGAGCAGTCTATCTTCCTGTGTCGTACTTGTACTCGAACAAATTCCAGATGGAGCCAAACGATCTCACAATACAGCTTCGGCAAGAGATATACTGCGAGCCATATGATTCGATCCCTTTTTCAGGTGTTATGAACAAAGTTGGCCTGCACGAGAGACGAAGACCTCTAAGTACTTTCCTTACAGTTGCCAATCATGCTTTCAGCTTGTGGGAGGTCTATCTCAGGCCTACAATTATACACAAAAAGGCCAACGACGCTGTACGAAGGCTGATTCAGCGGGAGGATGAGAACACGGCCTACAACGACATCGCTCCGGTAAATAAGGCATTCCACATGGTCGCGGTATATTTCAGCGATGGGCCAACCAGTGAAGCGCTCAAGTTACATCACGAAAAGGTCACACCGTATTTCTGGAAGAGTGCAGAAGGATTGAATTGCGGCGGGACGAACGGCACACAACTTTGGGACACGGCCTTTTCTGTCATCAGCATCGTCGAGGGAGGACTGGGAAGGGAACCGCAATTTCGAGCAACGCTGGAGAGAGCACACAAATTCTTAGAAGTTTCGCAATTTCGAGATGATCTCGACGACCCATTTCGGCAACGAAGGAAAGGCGGATGGCCATTCAGTACCAGGGACAACAGCTATATTGTGTCCGATTGCGCTGCCGAGGGACTGAAAGCAACTCTGCTATTGCAAGAAGAACTGTAGGACGAGAGATCTGTCTCATTGGTTGATCGCTAACATGCCCAACAGAAAGCTTTGTAAGCTTATATCTGACCAACGAGTACGCGAATGCGTTGATACGTTGTTGGAAATGCAGAACGCCAACGGTGGATTCGGAAGCTACGAAGCTGCGCGAGCCGGCGCCTTTGTGGAGCTACTGAATCCTGCCGAACTCTTCGACCGTTGTATGGTCGAGTACTCATATCCCGAATGCACATCGGCCGTTATGACGTCTCTGGCCCTTTTCAGCAAGCACTTTCCAGCTTATGCTGCTGACAAGATCAGCGCGGCTACAAAGGCGGCTATCCACTATCTGGAGAATGAGCAAAGGCCTGACGGTAGTTGGTATGGTTCCTGGGCTATTTGTTTCACCTATGGCACAATGTTCGGATTGGACGGCCTGGCCTCTGTGGGGCAAAACTACTCCAATTCGACGACCGTTCGACGCGCGTGTGAGTTCTTAGTAGGCAGACAAAAGGATGACGGTGGATGGGGCGAGCACTGGAAGAGTTGTGAAGAAGGAAGGTATATCGAGCATGAGAAGAGCCAGGTCGTGAATACCGCCTGGGCAGTCCTAGGGCTGATGACGGCACGATACCCAAATCCAGTGGTCGTGTCGCGAGGTCTAGAAGTGAGTCCCCACTAGTTAGCTGCTACAGAACACTACTCACCGCATCTAGTTGATTCGTAATCGACAGCAGGCAAACGGGGAATGGCTGCAAGAGGCTATCGAGGGCATTTTCAACGGTACATGGTATGTCTTTGCCTTCCCCTCTCAGATTGGACTAGCTTAACACTGTGACTTCCAGCACGATTGAGTATCCGAACTACAAGTTCATTTTCCCTATCCGTGCGTTAGGCCGATTCGACTATGACTATCTGCCTGCATTGAGAGAGCAGGAGTTCACACAAAGATCAATGTCTGCAACTTGAGCTGTTTACCTGGACCTGGAACTTGCTCCGACGATTACCGCACCCAGAAGACGCCTATTGATTATGCTGCCTTCGATGGCTGATTGACTGCCAGAAGTAGATATATGCCTCGAAGCCGCTCGCCGTAGGGATCTCAACGAAGTCAAAAGGAAGGCCGAAAGCGTGCTTGCCCAGGACAAGAAGTTGGTTTTATGAATCACGTATCGAAACAACTCAATATGACAACATCGATATCGCAAATTTTCTACTTGACAATGGGGTTAAAGGCAGAGATTTGCCTGTTAAAGTTACTGTGCGCGCAAGAGCAACCAAAGCACTACAAATGCTTATCGACCATGGCTGGGTCATTAACACGCCAATAAGTAAGGATGAGTCCATTGCGCTAGATTACGGCACGTATGTACAGTACGGCCAGCTCCTTCACCATGCTGTTCGAGGAGGTGAACCTAACGCACTGGCCGTTGCCCGGTGCCTTGTGGAGAAAGGTGTTCGCCTCCAACATGAGACCGATCGCAAATTATGGATGACGCTCCAGATGTTCGGCGAACGCTTTAGGACTCCGCTACACCGCGCTGCAGAGTTGAGAAAGCCGAAGATCGTAACCTACCTGATCTCAATGGAGACCGATCTTCTCAAGGTGGACAGCAAAGGATTCACAACCCGTCAACTACGCGAAACAAAGAGGTCATACAGACGTAGCCCGTCTTCTTGTGATGGTGGAAAATTGAGATCCCGGTTGTCATGAATTCGTTGCTAGGCATTTGGACTTTGTGCTGAATTATTAGAATCGTTCCTGTGTGGAGAGCTCCATGTTGGCCGTTCAGCATCGAGAAAAGGGTAGCTTCAAACAGCCAATACGAGGAACTAACCAGTCCAAAAAGGCCAAGCCAGACTCTCCTCTTTAGAAAGTATATCACAGTTTTTTTGAATTATAAAAGCACACATCTGTGTCTGTGGAATCGACAAAGTGCTTTACAACGAATTTGACGGAAACTGGGAAAGGAATACAACCCGCAGGCAATGACTGGAGCGTGAAAGAGGATCGCGACTCTAAGAGAAGATACGGCTTACTGCTTTCTCGGTCTGATGGGAGTCAACATACCATTGCTCTATGGTGAGGGCAACCAGCCATTCATTCGCCTACAATTGGAGCTGCTCAGGAACAGCAACGATCACACAAATTTTGCATGGGGCACTTTTCAGCCCACCGATTCAAGCGCCACATATCTTCAGCACACCACGTCTGTACTTGCACCATCTCCAGCTTATTTTCGACACTCAGCTGGACTTCGCACCACACTTGTCAGCACCCACGAAGTAACAAACCACGGGCTGAGAATCTATTTGCCGTGCGATTGCCACAAAAACGCATCTTAGCTCTACATGTGTTGCGTGGCATTATTGCGAAACCGAACATGGGAGGATTATCGGGGTTGAACTTTTTAAGACCTCATGGCCGGATCATATGATCGACCGAACAAGCAGTTGCACACTCGGTCGTCTGCAAATTTAGACAACAGCAATTTGGACAACTGTGTCGAAATGTACTTTGTAGTTGGCTCACTCAGAAATGGAATCAACTACATGGCGGTGTGGTCTCTCTACGTGTCAATCGAATCCACCCACACCTATCCATACTGTCGGGTACAACTCGTATCACTCAGTAGCGAGCATGGTATTTCAACGAAACAAGATCTTACCAAGACCTCAGCTACGCTCGCAGTCAACGCAAACTATATCGTCAACGACTTGATAGTTCCAGAAGACAAAGTGGCCACTTTGCGGATTCTGTCAACAAGAGCCCTGCTCGAAGAACATCTCATCATGGCATCATACTTGGTGTACATCGCTCTCAACCCCTGATGTACACCATTACGCAAACCTACGGCACGCAGGATTCCACTAACACGAAACAGTACAAATATGTAGAGAAGTCAATCAATAAATATGGGAACCATGAGAGATTACGCGCACGTCGGGAATGGCAAAGTTCAGTACATCATTTGAGGAAAGGTGATCAAAGAAGGCACCCATCTCACGTGGTCAGTAAGAATTTCAGCTTGCGAAGGGAAAAGCATCAAGGGAACAACTTGGTTTGCTTCTGCGTAGTCGGCAAATACCACACACTACAAGCAGCAGTTCGGAACCCACAGATCTACGTAGGCTCGTATATCCACGATTGTATCAACATAAGTCAGGAAATACAAGCACAAAGGCAATAAGATACAATGGATCGTGTCATCAAAAGCAGTGGTATCATCTGCGTGAAAGAGAGCAGATTGGAGGTAAACCCCGCCGTCTAGTTACCTCAAGTGTCTATCTGTACAACAGGTAGTAATGCAGACGCTGAATCATCGCCGCTGCTCTCCTTAGACACAAATGCCTTCAGCGCGTCACTTGAGGTGATTCTTGCGAAGCACGATGATAGAAAGCAGGTAGATGCTGCTAAATCAAAGACACTGTTGCACTACGCTAAGCTGAACAAGAAGTTCAGATGGCCCGTGGGGTAGAAGCATCCCCCTGAATGTGACTTTGTTGAGAGGTACCTCTACACATCCTTACGGCGCCCCGCTATACAACTGCTTCCCATTCTTCTTGAACCCGGTCACGACACTCTGGCCCTTAGCGCCCGTCGCCCAAGCCGCAAACTGCTGCGCAAGCGTGGCGTTCCTTGCCTTGTTTCCTACGAGCAGGTGTCCTGGTAGCAGCAACGGATCATCCTCATCATCAGTACCAACTTTGAACTGCTTCAGCGCAGCTGTAAGATTAGGCTGTAGCTGCTCAAGTGACAAAAATGTCCCGCGGTCCGTCAACGTGTACTGCTTTAACAGGCTCGCTGTGCTCAACGCCTGAATTGGGAACGCCGGATATTGGTGATACCATGTCGAATATGGTAGTCCCCAGGGTACCTGACCAATACCTAGCCACAAAAAGGATTCCTTCAGGTTCGTGGCCGACTTGTCGTACCGGGTCAGGAAGCGCGTCGGGACAGCGGTCTTTGCGGTGTTCAACTCGCCTGCTTGGTAGATCTTCGCGAAGATTGAGGTCGCGCTCATGGTTTCGTTTACGTCAGCTGGGTTCTCCGGCGGCCCTGCAATGATGAAGTGATCGCGGAAGAGGCAGTAGCGGCCTGTTTTGGGGTCGATGATGCCCTGTTCCGCGGCTACCTGTTCGGCTGCAGGAACGTAGGAGATTCCGAGGTCTGCTTCGCCTGATTGGAGGTTCTTAATTGTAAGTGTCGTGTCGCTCAATACCTAAATCAAAGAGGTCAGTATATGTGGCACCCATGGGTTGGAAGCGCAGTCCGCCTGCAACGTACCCATCCGATGCTGAAAGGCTGTGAACCATTGGCTACGCTGTCTTGAATGAATGCATCGGCGAGAGCTACATGACAAGTTAGCGTGTTTCATTGTACTGTGCCCGTAGATTTCACCTTTAACCAGGCCACTCTGTCCAGCACCTCCGGTTGCTATGCGCAAGGCCGTGTTGTTGCTTGTCGAATTGTAACCACCATTGTATATTTCTGTAGGATCAACGAGCGCATGCACACCGCTGCACACGACTGCAATTGTAGAGAGAAATCGCAACATTTTGGGAAAGACGGTATATGGGTTCTTGCGAGAGTGACTAGAGATCTGTTCGGCAATGGAGACCTCGCCTGACTTTTATGTTTTCTTGACAACTCATGTTACTTCCTTCAGCTCAGAATTGATATATGGGGCGAGCTGTGCTAAGGTTGTATTGCATGCACATAGCTTGGTGTTCGACAGACGGTAACAGCAAGCTGGCTGCAAGCGGTAGCACCATGATCTGATAGGTAGACCAGATCTCGAAGCTCCCCATAGGGCTGGATACACCACTGCTAAGCAGACTGACCGTAAAGCAGCGCGCCCCTGACAGCCATGCAAAGAAGCCATTCAGAAGACAGTAGTGCATTTTGGGGCTACATGGTCGCCTCGATGCTTGTAACCTGTCGCGCATACCAGAGAGCCCTCTCACTGCATCCGTGGCTGTTTCTCAGCCCGTAGATTTAATTCTGTTTGGTAGACTTGCGTCGTAGACCACGTAAACATAGTGATGCGCGATCATCACAAGTGCTTATCGAGGATGACATCATATCGCTCAGCTGAGCCGCTGAGTATGGAGTTGGGCTGAGAAAGCCGGACAGCTGAACTAGTAGATGCAAGCGCTTGAGAAATTCGAGATTAGTAAATTCCTCGTGCAACTGCGTAGAAGCTTGTCCTGGTGAGGCATGCTTCTGCAATAGTATGTGGGGCTGTGAAGAGCGGCGGCTTCTTCGGCTTCTTCGGGGTTTGGAGGTTTGTTGCTAATGCAGCTTCGCAAATCACAGAGATTGACAAAAGTAGCAACTGAGTCCTCAAACAGGCATAAAGTCCCACTGAGATCATTTCCATACTGTGACTAGTGCATTGGCTTGCATTGCAGAAGGATTTCGGGATTGGTAATCAACGCCAGAGTGTAGCAACAGCGCATACATAAGGTCGTTATTCGTGCATGCAGCATCCACCTTATCGCCACAACACAGCAATAGCAATTTCGCAATGTCGCACGCTCTCATCTTCGGCGCCTCTGGAATATCAGGCTGGGCGATTCTGAACGCAATCACGTCGTATCCGACTCCAAATTCTTTTGCAAAGATTACCGGACTGTCGAATCGACCGCTTACGCTCGAGCAGGCATACTTGCCACGAGATCCTCGGCTGAACCTGGTCAATGGCGTCGATCTGACCAAGTCTGTATCTGAGGTAGTGCAAATGTTGAAGGAAAAGGTTGAAGATGCGCATACTATCTCACACGTCTTCTTCACTGGTATGCATAGCTGTCTGACGTACAAATAACCAGCACTGACAGGCTCCAGCATACATTCAAACAGACGACTTCGAAAGCTTGAAAAAGGTCAACACGGCTCTTCTTGATACCGCTGTCCGTGCGATTGAGCAAGTTTCGCCTGCGCTCAAGACAATCGTTCTGCAGACTGGTGGCAAAGGTTACGGCCTTGAATTCCCTGACAAACTCACCATAAGCACGCCTCTGCGAGAGAACATGCCGCGAATCCCTGAGCCCTACGCAAGCAGACTTTTCTATTACTCCCAGCACGACCTGCTTGTCGAGCTATCGAAGGGAAAAAATTGGACGTTCACAGAAGTGCGACCTGATGGCATAATTGGATTTACGCCAATCAACAATGCAATGAACCTAGCGCAGGGAATTGGATTGTATCTAACAATCTATCGCGAAGTGCACGGTCAAGGCGCGAGAGTGAATTGGCCCGGCACCGAGAAGAGCTGGAAGTGCAAGCATTCGGACACAGCCCAAGATATTCTGGCGAAGTTTGAGATCTATGCTGCGACGCATATCGAAGAATGCGGCAACGGTGGCGTATTCAACATCGCGGATGGCAAGACTGTTACATGGGAGCAAGTCTGGCCGAAGCTGTGCGCTGATTTTGGCCTGGAAGGGGTTGGACCAGCTTCTAGTCCAGTGCCGATGGATGAATTTGTGAAGAACAATGTTGATGTGTGGAGTAAGTTGACAGAGAGGTACGGATTGAAAAGAAGTACGGTCGAGGAGCAGAATTGGCCTTTTGTTCACTTCATGCTGGTACAATTCGACTTCGATAGGCAGTATGATTTGACACGAAGTCGAGAGGTTGGGTTCAAGGAGGAGATTGAGACAGCGGAGGGATATATCGGAGCTTGGGAGAAGATGAGAACAGCGAAGGTACTGCCACCTAAGATAGCTTGAGCGTCATCAAGAGGCGTGGTCCCATGGATAAAGCAGTCAATATTTAGGACGACTGTGTGGAGAAATCGTACCCCAGTATTGGAGTCTCAAAAGTGGCAGTAGTGGTGGAGGGATCGAAAAGATCTCCGAGGAAGAGATGATTGGGCCATCCTTCCATACCGTCCAGAAACAATCCATTCGTATCGAGGATGTCCAAATTGTTGTAAGACTGCGAGTCCTGCGTGGCGTTTGACAGCTCATGTGACCTTACAACGGGATGTGCAAGCGCCTTATCGAAGAGCTGAGTGATCCATGCACTGGCGTCCCACGTCTCGCGATGGACATGCAATGCCATCTTGCAATTAGTCAGCGCCGACCTCCCCAGGCTTGCTGTCATTAGATTGCTGCTCCTTGATTGGACAAAGAAGACAACGCAGGCCATGAACAGGCCATGAAATAGCTCATGCGGAGGGACGAGCTCTTCGGAAGCTGTCACCATAGAACAAGCAAGGGAGGCGATCTGCTGCGCTGAAAGACTGGCAACCTCATCTCCTAGCCAGGTTGAAGGTGAAAGAGGGTTGTCGGTATCTGTCATAGAATTCGGTTTTATGTGCGTGAGGATCATGTTATGGTTGTACAATATAGAGAGCGTCGTGCGAAAGACATCTGTATGCATACTGTCGAAATCGTTCCATTTCAAAGCGCTCGGGAGCCCATTCCGCCAATGCAACAATAGTTCATGTAGCAACGAGGGTGTATTCACTTCCTGACTCCTTGGATAGAAGCGAACCGTGACGATCTGACGAAGCAGAAGTGCCAGCTTAGATGCTTGAATCTGATACAAGCCTGAAAGGCGTAAGAGATCGGATGTATGTTCGCTAGGTAGGGTTAGCCCGCCATACTCGAAATCTTCCATTGTCAGCTCGTCTACGTCGCAGTGATCGAGATTGATCCTGAATGGACGACCATGCATTGATGCGCAAGCTGCGTCTCTGACTACTAAGGTCCACCACAGCCGCTTCAGGAGACCCCGATCTTGAGCCGCTATGTTTATTCCAGCCATAGAACGATGACAGCCAATCGTTTCAGCGATTGTGACGCCGGTGGAGATCCAAGTATAGAAATTCCAATGGTTGTTGGGGCTGCCTCCCCAGAAGCTCAGTATAATTGCCACCTGTAGCGTCGTGATCTTACTGCTCTCATAGCCTACATCAAATAGTGCTTTAGTTTTCCAGTAGAATTTGGCGCGGGCTTGTTTTCTTTCATTGAATCCAGCCTGATGCAGGATGCGTAGCGGACAGAAGGTGGCAGCCAGAAAGCATATTGAATGCAGTAAGATCCACGGTAGCTTTTGAGCTTTGTGCTGCAATAAAAATTCTTGTGGGTTTATGATTGGATAAAGTGGGAAAACTCGTTCCATAAAAACCGCAACGAGGACCTCCAGAACTGCATCGGGAGGTGCCGTGA
Organism: Stagonosporopsis tanaceti; assembly: GCA_000812845.1. Taxonomy (NCBI): domain Eukaryota; kingdom Fungi; phylum Ascomycota; class Dothideomycetes; order Pleosporales; family Didymellaceae; genus Stagonosporopsis; species Stagonosporopsis tanaceti. Next base: position 3,686 of record JUDZ01009304.1, on the reverse strand, counting down.
AGGCTTGTTTGGCTTCTAGATATGAGATGTCTTCGGATGGAATGCAAGCGGGGTGACTCGTTTGAGAAGAGGCTTGTGCTGAAGTAGCTGCATCGATCGGCCCAGAGACATGCAGCAAGGGCCGACCAGTGCTGTTCCGCGAAATGATGCCAAGAGGAAAAGCTTCTCCAACATACGCGATGGAACCCTTGTCCATGGCTTCTCTGTGGTCGCGACTATCAAGTATGCCTTCGAATACCGTCGACCAACTGGCGTCATTTGGCCTCGATTCGGGCCGTGGCTCGGTAGCTACAAGGGGTGGTCCATCTTGAGGCTGCACACTGGCTGGCGCTGTGGAGCGTTGAACATGTCCAGCTTCCGTCGTGACACGAGATATATAGGGATCTTGTCCCCGTGAATCCGGAAGATCCCTTGTGTTGGTGACACCCTCGTTGGTGTGAGAGGTATTAGATTCGTTCACTGCACTGGAGGCACACCGTCGTGGCTTCCGGATATAGATGCCTCTCCGAGACTGGATCAACGTACAGTCGGGCTCCCCTCTCTTCTCGCAGCGTGTGCACGGAGTACCACGCTCGCTGGCATCGCACTTGACGCGTTTCGCATTGCATAAGCGACATGCTTTGGCGGTACGGACACGTGCGGGGCGAATCTCAGAGCATGTAAATACTTCCGAACGAGCGCTACTTGACACGTTCGATGCATCTGGAGGTTTCGATGAAGCGCTTGCCATCACGTATCAGGTCATTGACTAGTTGAACTGCCGGTGAAGTGTTTGATCGATCTGAGAAGCCGGACATATAACCGAGCAGAGCTAATGACTAAGCGTTACCTACCCCACTCTGTAGCCATCTTATCGTCTTCACTACACATATTCCGCTCGGGACATCAATGCTGCTGTCAGACACATCGGCGTAAGACCTGCCATTATTGCCATGCTGTGAATCTTTCACCATGGAATCTCCGCGCCATCAGGGCCGAAAAATTTGCCGTGCGACTCCTCCAACGTAGCGTTTTCAACCTTTCACAACTTCGTTAGTACCCAGTTTCGAAAGCACTCAACCGCACTCACCACTTGTAAGATGCTCTGGGCGCTCTGTTCCACTGAGATAGCAAACGGTTCTAGGTCAATTCCTTGGGCCTTGAGAGTTCCGTAAGCTGCCTTTGCAACTTCCGTCGCGACCGTACTGCAGGTTTCCGTTAGCGAGTACAGAACGGCGGATGGAAGTATGCTTACCCCGGATGTTGCATCCAAATGATGATTTCCTGCTGCTCGAGAGAGAGCCACCGGAAGAGAAAGTTGCCCATGACCTTGCTCGCGCCATACGCTGATACGTCAAGCGTAGTATTCATGGCTGTCAAGCTTCCAACAGCGCTGGACATATACATGAATTTGGGCTTAGTTTCTTTCCTAGATTTGCGCAGCAATGGTGCGACAGCATTGTACAGCTCCAGCTGGCCATACACGTTGCTATCGATGAAGGGCTGAATGTCTGAGATTTCGGCCTCGGTGATCTTCGGACCCATGCTGGCTTTACCGGCATTGGCGAGGACAAGGTCGAGGCTGTCAAAGTTATGTTCGGATTTCAAGGACGCAATGCCGCGCTTGATAGTCTCCACGGAACCGACATCGATCTCGATAACAATTAAACGAGATCCGGGCCCTTTTGGAAGCGAGTAAAGAGGGTCGGCAGTTGCACTACTACGGACCGCCGCCACGACGGTGACACTAGGCAGGTTGAGATATGCCGCAACGAGGCCTTTGCCGATACCTGTCATAGAGGGAGTCAGTTTTGTTTCTTTGGCAGCAGAAGTTTGTATGTACCGCGGCTTGCGCCTGTGATGAGGACAGTAGTGTTCGAGGACATTGTTTGTGAGGCCAAAAGATGATTGTAATGATGAGCGTGGGCATAAGTGCTGCCATGAGCACTACATATATATACTGAAAGCAGTCATAACAAGATGATCAAAATCGTCCGAAGTTGATGTGCTGTATCTAGCACCGCATGTACCCACCAGTAATTGTAGGGATAGATCTTGTGGTTATGGAGAGCTTGCGGAGTTTATTGACCAAAGCGAGACTAGCTCTTCCGACTAGCGGAGTTTGGGTTGAAGCTAGCGGAGCCTCCTCATGCTCCGCCTACTATCATCTTCCCTTCAACCTCTCGACGAGAGCTACCGCGGACGAAAGCTGAACGATCACAGCGGGAGCTTGGACTTCGAGAAGCATAACATGTTCCGCAATGGAGAGAGCGACCCGTCACAAATCTTGTGTGGCATGTATCCAAACCAAGCGAAAGTGCGACCGAACTCAGCCAAGGTGCCAACGCTGCAGTGCAAGAGGCTCCGACTGCCATTATATCGGCCGGAATAGAGTACTGCAACAGCAAGCGGTGGAGCAAGCTATAATAAGCACAGCTACAGGATGGCAGCCACACACCTTGGAAGTGGAGTACATGAGTCCGGCAGCACTGTTCTCTCCGACTTCAAACGAAGACATCTTCAATTTTCCAAACCACCCTTTCAATCTACCATTCGATGCCCAGTCACTCGTTCCTAGTATCGGTGATCTTGTCGCCGAACCGCAGCCGCTCACTGTTGATCCTGACACCAAGCTCTACGCCCGCGTCGAGTATTGCGCAAACCGCCTCTCGCTCCTTCCAGATCTCTTTGCATCAACAGGCCACACCATGTTCATCCACCGTCAGACCTTTCAAGCCATGAACTGCACAGCACTACAACAAGCAATGAGCGCTTGCGCGCTCTACACCATGAGAACCCCCGCTTCAAAAGCACTGGCCCACCAAGTCTTGCAACGCAATGTCCAACACCTCCTCACCACGACTGACCCAAAATCAATTCAAAACTCTGATCTCCTGGGCGCGCTCCAGGCACTTCTGCTCTACCAGCTAATACGCCTCTTCGACGGCGATATTCGACTGCGCGCCTCCGCCGAAGCTGACGAAGACACCACTGTCCTATGGGCCAGCGAGCTGCGCACACGTGCATGTGCACGTTACCTACCGCAGCATCCGGTATCGAGTTTCTCAGACGATTCTAAGGACTGGGCGGTATGGCTCTTCAGCGAGAGTCTCCGACGTACGGTTGTGACAACATTCCTGCTGCGCGGCGTGTACAATTACCTAAAGACGTCCACAGATAGTCCAACGGTGGTAGGTGTGTATTTCACGGTGCAGGAAGGGCTATGGGATGCGCAGAGCGAGGCAGGGTGGAATCGCGCAAAGTACGAGAGATTGGAACTACAGGTCATGGTCAATGAATGGGATGAGGTGATGGCACTAGCGGGCCCAAAGGATCTGGAAGAGCTGGGTGTGCTGGTTATGAGTATGCTGTGGGGACTCCGCGCGACACGGAATTGGCTGGGCCACGATTGCAGTCTGAAGTACGGCTTGGAAAATTCGACCTGACGGAACAAGGACAGACACAAGACACCCACACAACAGAATAAGTTGCGGACATCTCGAACCCTTCTCTCGAGAGACGTGACAGTAGTGGCATCCACACATACTATATGGCGCTTGGACATCCAGGCACAATGTCGTGAGGATTCAACACAGTGTTCAGGGAGAGGCGGCGAGCGAGTGTTCATTCGAATTTTGAGCAGGTGTGCTGTGAGACTTCAGCAGACAGGTGAGCGAGGGGGAAAGACACGAAGATGTCGGGCAGAG
>JUDZ01009303.1:0-19102 GCA_000812845.1 Stagonosporopsis tanaceti | reverse complement strand
TTCGATTCCCCGCGAGTCCAGTTCTTTTTGCTCTCGTCGTCGTGGTGGTTGTGGTGGGTGTGAGGGAGTTGAAATATGGAGAGAATTGCTTTTTGTTTATCAAGCGACGGAAGGAGCTATGTGGCATTGACACCATTGAATCGGGGCCTCTCTTCTTCCCCGTGAGTCCAGTTCTTTTTGCAACGGCTGATGCGCAGGTGTTGTTGTGCTCGTCTGTTCGCACGCGTGTCTTTCTGGCCAGGACACAAGTCAGATAGCGAACAACAACACTGTCAGCAGTTTGCCGAACGGAGAAGCTGGTACCTGGCCGCTCTTTTAATTAACTGGTCTTTTTACAGGCTGGATTTTCTTTGCATTGAGATTTGCCGCAGTTTTTTCGCACTTGCATGCTGGACAACGACAAGCGCACGACGATGAGCCGGTGGATACGGGATGCCCTCAGGGCTACCTGTGCTCTCGGCGGTCCGACGGGGTCACTGATGTATGCAATACGTTTTGGTCACTTCGCTGGAGGTGAGTCCAGACCCTTTGACGGACCGAAACAACAACCCTGGATTGTCGCGCATGGATCCCCCGCATATATTGAGCTTGCACGTTCCATCTCTACCACGTCTGTCGTGTTTCTTACCTCCCCACCACGGATTCTCCCATAGTCCTAGCAGTGCCTGTCCCGACATACACTCACAGATATCGGCACCGGAGACCGCGGAATCAGTCTCGTCTTCATCACACTACTCAATATCTTCACAAGGATTTCACGGCCCGAATCATCTGGTCTATTACCTCGTTCGCTGACTTTTGGACCTAAGTATCGTAAGTTCTTGACCCGAAAGTGACAGGACAAGCACGAGCCATGCCACATTCTTCTCATAAGATCTACATAATCATGCGAATCGCGCAATTCTAGCTTCAATAGCCTAATCCGGTCGTGGCTGGACCTCGCGTCGGCCAAATTGGATATTCATCTGGGTATACGGAGAGGCTCCTAAGCAGACCACCTCAATACGAGATCCATATGGCCGTTGCCGTCCACGATTGTTGCATTGTCCTGTAGGAAATGCCACCGAGTTCTATGGAAGCCAAGACTACGGCTAGCTTGGAACTAGTACTCTGGCATGCACTTCGGTTAGGAACGACTCCGCATCTCGTTCCCCAGAAAACAAGATGTTGATGTCGGGTGTGTATCAACTTACGGCAGTCTATCCATTTGTGTGATGGTTCCTGGGGGAGTCGGCATATTTACTACCGAATGCACAACAACACTTAGCGTTTTGCGGGGTGATCGACCTCACATATCCTCACTTTGGATCTAACACGCCCTAGCAAATCGGTCAGGTGCCGGGGTTCGAGGAGAGCGGAAAATATACCACTACAATCTAATGTAGTCTTGGAAGACTTGGCGGCGGGAGCAAGCATTGCAGTGGCGCACCAATGAAACCGGCAGAGGCCTCCTTGCCGAACGACTTCTTCCGGGGTCCGAATTAAGGGCTCTTCAATGTTTCACGCCCTACTCAACGCCCGCTTGGTACATCTGGCCTGAGAACACAAGGCTCTTGGTAGCGCAGGCGGACGGCTGCTTCCATATGGACCCAAGACCACTAAGCAAGCTATCACACTATGGTACCGCCCATCCACCGCGCTTGATCCTCCCGGAAACATCCTCTAATAATTCTATGCAAAACATAGCCAAGATCATCCGCCAACCGGAGGAGCGGGACGGAGGACAATGTACCGCTGTCGTGATTAATTTTGGAAGCTCCTTTCCAGTCCAGTATAAGTAGCAGCATCCTGCTGTGGTCAAGGATCATCAACTCCAATCGCATCATCGCAACAATGGTTCACTTCTCCCTTCTGGCGTCAACACTGGCGCTCGTTTCTGCTGTCTCTGCTCAGTGCGGTTCAGGCACACCCGCTGCCCGCGTCACTGGCTCTGGCAGCTCCTTCACAGCCACTCGGGGTTCCACCAACGTCTACACTGGCTCGGACTACCGTGCTGCTATCCAGGCCGCTGTTGACTCCATCAGCGCCGGCCAGCGTGTCTCCGTCATCGCCTCTGGCTCCCTTGGTGCCAATACCATCACAATCTCCTCTGGCAAGATCTTCGAGGGCTGTGGAACTATCAACGCTGGAAACCGATCTGGTCGAGGTGCTATCGAAGTCACCGACCAGAACGATGTCCAGATCCCCTACCTCACCATGACTGGCAACCCGTACTTCGGTCTCCGTTTCTCCGGTGCCAACGGTCTGGTCCTCGGCCAGATCACCATGAACCTTAGTGGCGGTATGGGTATTCGCTTCGACCGTGACCGCGCCGCCCAAAGGAACGTCAGGATGGGCGTCATCCGTGTTACCGGTGCTAGCAGGTAAGTACATCTTGATCTCTGAACAAGTACATGAGCTGATACAATGCACCAGCCACGCTGTCGAGACCTGGAACATCGACGGCCTGGAGATTGACCAGGTCATTGCCCGTAACGTCGGAGAGTCTGGTCTGCTGCTCCAGAACTCCATCAACGTTAACGTCAACCTCGTCGACGGTGACAATGTTGGCGCTGGCTCCGGCTACGGCACCCTCCGCTTCGCCAACCGTAATGGACGCAACGCCAACGGCAACTACAACGCCAACGTCTTCATCGACAGGGTCAAGTCGCGTGGCGGCGGTCGTGGCCTCTTCTGCGTCAGTGAGTCCGGAGGCGCGGTCATTACCACGGTCGATCTCGCCAACAACGGCAACAACGCTATTCTGATCGAGAACTGCTACAATGTCGCTATCCGCGGCGGAACAGTCAATGGTGGCGGAGAGGTGCGCATTGCTGCTCGCACAGAGTTCGCCAACACCCGCGATATCTCGATCACCCTCAGAGTCGATGGCACGACTGTTCGCGAGTCTCCGTGTGCTGACAACAGCACCTGGACTCTCACCGGTAACGGCGGGAGGAATATCTGCTAAATGCTCCGAACGATTTGGTGTATTTGTCGGGTACAGGGTGCATTTCTGTGTATATACTTTACGTTTATTGATCGACTTTCCCGCTGTTAATGTCCTTGTCGAAGCTGTCCTTGATCGATGAAATGAGAAACTTGATTTTGACGCTCAAACTTATAACTCGCGCATTTGAAGTGAGCTGTTGAATTCAAGCTCAGGCACAATGGATACGGTCCGGACGTCCTCTGCCTGCATTTTGCACGCAGCAATAATTTCAAAAAAAAAAAAAGAAAAAAGAAAAAAAAAGAAAAAAGAAACCAAGGACTTCCACCTACTTATCCCACACATGCCGAAAAGCCGCCAACACCGTGCTCCTGACCCCCTCCCCTACAAAATCCACCTCGACATCCCCGACCCTCCCATCTCTAACCTCCTCCTCAGTCGCCCAAACAGCTCTCTGATGCTCCCTCTCATCCAACTTGACCTCCAATCCCACCTCCTTTCCCTCCCCATCCACACCCTCAACCTGCACGCTAAAATAAAACCTCACCACCCCCTCCCCATTACTCCTCTTGAAAAACTGCGGCGCCGCAACCAACCCCCCAATCCATACGGCGCGTAACCCAGTCTCCTCCCTTAACTCGCGCGCCACGGCGTGAAGAATACTGGGGTCGTCGTCGTCGACCGCGCCACCGGGAGGCTCCCACTTGTGAGGGTTGGAGTCTGTGGGCGCGCGCTGGAGGAGGAGGACGCGGGATCGGTGCAGGACGAGGGAGCTGGTTGCGATCAAGGGAGGGGAGGCAGGGTTGGTTGAGATGTAGGCGGACTTGGAGACGGTAAAGGCGGCGGAGGAGGGGTCGTGGGTGAAGGATTTGGGTGGCATTTTGGGAGGTCTTGGGGAAGGTGGTGGAGGGGTGAGGGTGGGGTGCGCGACCCCGCTTCAGGGCATCGCAAGTGCGTGGATCTGGATTTCGATGCTCATGACACACTTTTACTTGCGATACAAGAAGATAGAATGTCAGGAGTGACACGCAAATGTCTCTTCTCTTACACCAATGAGCCTTGTCGCTAAAATAACTATGAGATTCTTTCCGGTCCACAAGCATGTGTGTGTAAGAGCCACAATAAACTGCTGTTCCGAACGGTATCATTGATGTCGTGAGGATAGATATGTTACAAGGGGCTCGCGATATAGACGCAGTAGCCTCTATGAATCCAAGAGAGAAAAGTATACACGGTGGACGAAACACAACCAAACCAAACGCCAGTAGGAAGCTGCCATAGGCAGACTGTATCCTACACCCACCCTAGAAGAGCCTGCCTGCCGGCTGTCCAACAATGCTTCGAGATCGTTTCTGTGTAGTCTTTCCGAACAACAACGCCGCAATGCGCAAAATGAAAATGTGGAATGCTAGAGGAAGTAAATGGCCGACCGTATGCAAAACGAAAGCGTCGTCAACGTATCAGAAAGTCCACTTTTCTGAACACAAAATTAGCAGGGAAGGCAGAAAAGATTTTCATCGCCAGACACCCTTGGCACCTGCTGCAAGACTCCCTCTGACGGAGGAGTTGCTAACAACTCGGATGGGCGCACGGTTCAATGTTCCAGCTGCGGGTCGGTCCTCTCCAGCCGCTGCCACTGTCGTACGTCGCGCAGCGCCCTTAACGATGGGCGCCGAGCGTGGACTGAGGACGCTGGGTTTCCATTCGCCTTCGTGGTTGTTTTTCACCATGCGACGTGCCGCACTTGCCGAGATGCTATTCTCATTGGGAGGGCTGGAAGAGGTATTACTGGGGCTGCGGTGTCGCTGTGTCCTGCTTGCGGGGACAGCCTTGGTAGTAGAAGAACGTCGCTTGATGGCCGTACGAATCTGGTTCGCCTCAGTAGGATCGACTGACCAGCCATCCTCTGCGGCAGAGTTATTGCCACTGTCGTTTGCAGAATGTGACAGCTCGGACGCAAGTTCCCCGTTATTCAAAGCTGAAGGACGAACGGTGTTGGTCCCGATCTCACGAAGGGGCGAAGTGTCCGAGTCCGAGCCGTAGGCGCTCCGAACAGGCATCGGTGAGCCGTCGGACTTCTTGGAGAGGAAGCCAGCCGCAAATCGGCTGGCTACCGAGCGAGGCTTGATATCCAAGGATGTCGTCGGTGGCATAGGGATGGGTGAAGACCCGCCATCGTTGCAAGCTGGCTCCGGAACGTGCGTCGAGAACGTTGGAGGAGGCATATCGAATGAAGAGCTCGTTGGTGTCGATTCAACGTGCTCCGGAGTCTTGAAGTCCGCCAGAGTGCCATTCTCGTTATCGTCGCGCCAGCGAACACCTCGCTTGGCCTTTGACGGCGACGTTGGCCGTTTCTTTGCAGGCGAAAATTGGACACCCTTCTTGACGGTGACCATCTTCTTCCGCCGCGGCGAGGCCTTCATTGGTGAAGAGGTGAGATGCGGCGCGTCTGCGAAAGACGGCATAGGGATGGACTTCACGGGCGATGGTCCCATGACATTGACAGGCTTTCGTCTTTTCGGTGTACCTTTATGGCTTGGCGCAAAGAACTCTGTAACAGACAGGCCGCCGTCTGGTCGAATGACCTGACCTGTCGCACTCGTACACACGTTCATGATCTGCGTGAGCAGCTTTCTCGCAGTTTCGACTGCCTGAGCTTCATCCATTTGTGTGATCTGGCTCAAGATAGCCACAGTGTCGATATGCGCTTGCACCAGGGTTTGTACAGTGTGTGCATCGCCTCCTCTTTCCTGTTCTAGCAGGACACTGAGCACCTCTCGTTCGGCGTTCGACTTCAGGATCTGGTATTCTCTGGTCAAGTTCGCAGCGTCGGGACCATCGGTAGTCCCATCAAGCTCGGCCAGCTGTCGTAAGCCAAAGCTGAGTGCAGTGTCAAGTTTCGATGCCCATGTCGAACGTTCAAGCCGTCTGTGATGGTGTTGACGAGACTCTTCGAGTTCTATAGAGATGCCAGCCGCGGTATCGCGCATCGCTGTGATCTGTGAAGGCATCTCTTCGTTCTCGCGCGTCGCACAGACCGTGTCGAAAGCTGCGATCCAGGCAGAGACGAGCGATGTGCGCTTTTCCGTATGCTTCAGCGACCTCATGACGTTCAGCCTTTCTCTGCGTTCGGTTTCCGAGTCAGCATAGGCCTGCCTCAGTCGTATAAAAGCGTCCCTCATGATGCCCTCCTTCTTCTCGCTCTGCTTCTGGAACTTTGCCAATGATGCAGTGTCTGAGTCCTTTTGCTTCTTCATCAGCTCGTCAATCAACGCCCGCTGCTCGTCGATTTTCTTTAGGTAGTCTTTGACGTGACGGTTTACGTTGAATACATTCTTTGTGACTTTGGTCTGGATGTTCTTCGCGCGGTTGGCGTAGCGCAGAGTGTTTTGGGTCTCGTCAAAGTGTACGCTCGAAGGACTAACGCAGACTATCATGACGGTCTTGCAATTTCCACCGAGGGAAAACTTGAGCAGTCGTGTGAGCTTCGAGTTTCGGTAGGGAATATGATTGTGTTTGCGGACGTCGCACAGAGCATTGATGCAGCTTCCCAGAGCCAACAGTGACTTGTTGATGTTGGCGCCTTCTGTCAGACGTGCGCCCCGGTTTTTGGTAGCACTGGCGCGTTCGCTACCTGCCAAATCGATGATGCTCAAAGTCGCCATTGTGTGAGGCTCGTTGACGGATGCGTTTCGATCTTTCGACGAGACGTTGATCTGTAGTACGGCGTGCGATCGAGAAGAGGTCGCGTTGGCTTCGGTCGGGGACATGGTTCGCAAGTCGTTACCGCGGACAATCATCTCCATGACTTCGTTGACCTACAACATGTTAGCCGTGCATTCGCGCAGAGAATCCGTCAACTCTTACGTCTATTGGTCGATGGCTAGTAAGGCCTGCCACCGAGACGGCCTGGTTGGAGTCTTCGCGCAACATCAGAGAAGTCTTGCTTCCGCCCTCAACCAAAAGATCACGGATTGTCTCGTTGTAGATTTCCAAGTACGAGAGCGTGACCTCCGTAACCTTCTCCTCCGAGCGCTCGCTGATCTTCTCAAAGAGCTCCTGCATTGTCAAGAAGATAATTCCCGGGTCGTTTGGTGTTCCTCTGCAACGTAGTCAGCATCGTCCCCGCCACGCAAGAAGCTCGCAACCTACGTAATGGTGTGCGTCTTTCCGCATCCTGTGGCGCCGTAGGCAAACACAGTTGCATTGTAGCCATCGAGAACATTGTCGAGCAGGGGTTTCGCGGTCGACTCGTAGATGTCGGCCTGCGAGGTGGTGTCGTCAAAGACTCGGTCGAACGCAAACGTCTGATCCTTGACACGTTTGCCTTGAGGAGCATATGAGCGCCCAGCCCTATGCACTGGATTGTCCTCTGGCGGATCGAAGATGCTGCGAGTATGTTAGCTTTCTGAGTGCCATGTTGCGGCGACTGCGTGCAACGTACAGGCACCGTTCATCAAGGACCTTGATCACCGGCCGTATACCACCTTTGGAGCTTATCCGCGGGGTGGGTGCAGCGGCAAGCGAGCCGTCTCCGAGGAAGAGCGTTGAGTCGTCGGTCTTGGTGAGCTGTGCAGCTTCGCGGATCGTAAACGGGCGGACGCGCACAGTCACCGCAATAGACGACGCGCCGGCGCTCGCCATAGTTGCGCTCTAGATATGTTGGTACTCCAGAAATGCAGCGCAACTGCCCCTCAGAGTCGATGCCGTGGCCGTGAGCGTGGTTGCGGAATGTTGTGGTTTGCCGAGTTCGTGCATGAAATCGGGGCCGTTGCCCGGGTGATGGCCTCGTCCTTGCACCCTGCACGTGACCCATGTACTTGCCGCGCCCCACACCTCCGACGTGTCGCCCATTTTGTCGTCCAGCATGCACCTTGCTTCCCCAGATACGTGGGAGACCGTGGAAGAGCCTGTTGTTGTCCGGTTCTCTGAAAGCGTATGGATGGCAGGGCCCGTGATCGAGGCAGAACTCCAGTGTCCACGTATGGCAGCAGCGACGTCATGAGTGATGTGCTTTGCATCGCTTCCATCCTGGAAGACTGCACAAGACTGTTTAACGAGTTGCACGAGTTGCGCCACTTCGACCCCTCCTTTCTGGGCAGTCGCGGATCCGCCGGACCCGCTGACATAAAGCTCCGCAAGCTCCAGTAACCCTGCCTTGAGACATTGCCATATTATCAATTTTGATAGTAACACATTATGGCCTTGTCTGAAGACTGCGTTGTTGCAGACATCAACTACTTCCCAGCTCTTGATGTACCCATACCTACAAGCGAATGGAAGAGAAGGTACCTGGGCACGGGTGATGAGCACTCGCGAGCCATGGTCATTCGCGATGTCCGCCAGCTTCAGCAAGATTTCCATCTAGATACCAACGGCTTCACCTTCATACACCTTCCTGACAAGAAAAGAGTCGACGCTTCCAGTAGTGAAGAAAGCATCCGTCATGATTACTACCTGGAATTAGAGGCACTGGCAAAGAGCTTGTGAGCTGCACCGCTCAGCCTTACTGTGTGTGCATGATGGCCAAGAGAGCACACTGACTTTAGCAGGACTGGCGCGTCAACAGCCTTTGTCTTCAATCACGTAGTCCGGGCACACTCTTCGCAGTTTGACAAGGGCAAGCTAGACGCTCATGGTCGATGGCAGGACATACCTTCAGGTCATCCCCACGTCGATTACTGCGGTGACCCTGCATCGCTGGAGGGCACCAAGCAGGAGCTGAATCTACCGCCTCACATCTCTTCACTGTTCGACACGAGCTCACGCTATGCATACCTTGGTGCATGGCGTCCTCTTGAGACGATTCATAAAGATCCTCTGGCCCTGTGCGATGCCACAACTGTACCAGACTCCGACTACCGGGTCCGCCTACGCGAGTTCCGGAGCGGTGTGAAGTCAGGAAACTACGTCATGTGTCATACAAAAGAGGAGCAGCAACACCAATGGTATTACATGTCCGAAATGACGCCTGATGAGCTGGTGGTGTTTAAAGGATATGATTCCGATCAGCGTCAAGCAGGCTGGCGATGCCCACACACTGCATTCAAGCTTCCAAGCTGCGAGCACGAATCTCCACGGAAGAGCATTGAGGCGCGCATCGTGTGCTTTTGGGAATAGGTGAGGCGGTGTTGTGAGAGGCTTTGCCATGACTTATTTCCCGCCACTATCCCTCTCTGATCTACGATCTCGTTTGTAATCCACAGAACAGCAGCCACCAAGTCCAACGATCGTGGGGTAGCGTCGCTCGTTATGCCCGAATGGGTGGCTTCTCAACGGGCGCGTTGCTCCTTCCGGTCCGGGTGAACGTCGATCGCCTTGCGCGTCCGGCAGTCAACGGGTAGACTAACCCACCTGAGCAGGTCGCCAGCAGGTACCGGTTGCATATCCAGAACGGCTACAAACCCAAATTACGATTCATGCGCTGCGCCCGGTGACCAATCCAAAGAGGTACCAGGTTCGTGTGGTGCCGGCCCCAAAGCAGGACGGCTGCACCCAAGCGCGCTCAATATCGCCATTTATGCTCTCTTCAGGAGGTGCCGCGTCTTGAGAAGGTCCTTTATATCGGCGGCGATCACAGATGCGGCAGGAGACAAAGTCACCCTACCTCAGCTTCTACAATGAGCCCACGCCCCATGCCGTTGCTCAATGATTACTTTGTGGGGGGACCAGGGCCAAAGCTGACTTAAATACTTCCACAGCAACCAGATTCTTGCACTCTAGAGAATCAAGATCAACGCTCTCACAGTCCATCGCTCATTGCTCAAGTTCAAGCAGAAATACACTCACTGTCCACCATGAAGCTCACACTCCTCTCCCTCGCTATGCTGACCGGCGCCCTCGCTGCACCAGCACCCGCCGCCGACCCTGAGGCTTTCCCTATCTCTGAAGTTCCCAGCGGTCTCTCACTCGAGGACCACGCCCTCTCAAAGCGCCAGTACAGCAGCAGCAGCTACAACCAGCTTACCGATGGCACCGCATGCCGCCCCATCAGCGTGATCTACGCCCGTGGAACAGGTCAGCAGGGTAACGTTGGCGACGCTGCCGCTGTCGGCCCTCTGTTCTTCAACCAGATTGCTAGCCGTGTTGGAGGCACAAGCCAGCTCGCCATCCAGGGCGTTACCTACTCTGCGAGCGTCGCGGGTTTCCTCGCAGGTGGTGATGCAGCTGGTAGCACCACCATGACCAACCTCATCAGCAGCGTGAGTGCAAAGCAAATCATCAAACCTTTATTGTAACGGAGACTGATTCGCACCAGACTGCCACCCGCTGTCCCAACACTAAGATCGTTCTTGCCGGCTACTCCCAGGGCGCCCAACTCGTCCACGCCGCCGCCGTTCGTACATCCGCAGCTAACGCTGCAAAGGTCGCTGCCGGTACGTCCTTCTCTATCCCTGTTCTGCAGTAACTGGATGCTAACTTGCGCAGTCGTTGTCTTCGGTGACCCAAAGCGCGGCCAGTCGTTCGGTTCCATCACGACCTCCAAGACTCTGACCATCTGCCACACTGGCGACAACATCTGCGAGGGTGGAGCTTCCATCACGGCAGCCCACTTGAACTACCAGCAGGATGCTGGCACAGCTGGTGCTTTCGTTGCCGGCAAGGTCTAGATTGGACTTGCGCCCGGACTTTTTGTTTGTTCTATTTGCTTCTTTGTTTAATCACTGCACGGCAGTAATGAAGATCATAAGTTATATATATTCTGAGAAATGCAATCGATGAAGCTGTATGTTCACTGGATGTGATGTTTACACTGCGACAAGAAATGCCTTCCCCCACCCAATGCCCACAGATCAGTTCTAACCCTCATGATATGTAATACCAATCTTGTGTCATCACATGTCTTGCCTGCTTGATGTTAAAACATGTAATGTAAAGCTTCCTTCGAGTCTAGATCGCGACTCAAACCTTTCAAGCACTTAAGACTTTGAATGTTTTTGCTATACAAACTTTCGTACCTGTCAACACATACAGCTCGATACACTGCTGTGCTAAGAACAAACTAAGACACCCTTGCTACGATCGTGGACGTATCAAGTACATGACACGCCAATCCGCTCTCCAAGCACCGCGATCACCTAACCTCTTCTTGCCTCCAGATCGCCATATCACCCCCAGGGTTTTTACTACCCACCAGTACTGCGCCATTCTCCACCTTCCTATGCAGACCAAGCTTCCCCCACGCCGATCATGCAAGCGGCAGCTCCTTCCTAAGCGGCACGGGCGCGGGCCGAGACTGCACCACTCTCCCACCTTTCCTGCCCACCACAGCACGAATTCAAGAGATAACACGCAGCTGTGATTACTACACATTCCCTCGCTTGCTGCACGTCTACACGCACCTACCTCTCCAGGCGGTTTGCAAGATACGGCCAAGTGATAGGTATAGCACGAGACCTTGGTGCTGCAGTGTGAGCTAAGCGAGCGCCAGCAGAGCGCGTTCTCTAGCCGTGGGAAGGGTGCAGAATAGAACCGAACGGGATCTGGAAGGGCAGGGTAGGCATGGTGTGGTAGGAGGTGGCAGGGGAGCATAATATAAGAGGGTGATAGGCGAGGTCTTGGTCCGAGATGGTGTTATCGGCCAGCAGGGTGCCCGCTGAGCCGGCGAGGGGGCTGCAGAGGTATATAGGGCGCGTGGACCTCGCAGGATTGAGATGGTGCGTGGACGGTGAGTTGAAGTTCTTGCTGGACGGAGGGCATAGGAACACAGCTGATCACGTCTAGGTTGGGGAGTTATATTTGATTCGTTATCATTTGCTCAGACCAACACCTCGCCACGCTATGCTATGCAACATGCTACAACAACACACTACAGATTCAGGAGTCCTTCAACACGCGTCAACAAACAGCAGCTACAAAGCGCTTATTTGCCGGCACGGTACGAGTTCCAGTAGCTGTAGATGCGGGTCTCCTGACCGGCGGTGAAGCCAGTGAAGCAAGAGCTAGGGAAGGAGTTAGTAAAAGGATCAACGCAGATGGGATGAGGAAGACACTTACTCGTCGGAGTAGTCCATGTAGTTGGTGACGGGGTCGAGACCGGCAGCGCTGGGGCAAGTGTCGCGGGTCTTCTGGCAACCGAAAGACTCCGACGCCTCAGCAGGAGTGTCGGAGACGAAGTCGCCGCTGCCAGTGCAGCCGCCCTGGAAGGTGTGGTAGAGACCGAGCCAGTGGCCAATCTCGTGGGTGGCGGTGTGGCCAAGGTCGTAGGGCACCTCAGCACCGCCGGGGACGGTGGAGGAACGGATGACAACACCGTCGAGGTTGAAGTCGTTGGAGCCGGCTGCAACGGCCTTGGGGAAGTAGGCGTATCCAAGGTACTGGGTGCCGGGAACGAAGTAGACGTTCAGGTCGGCGTAAGTACCCTTGCGGAGAGCCTTCTTCATGGCCAGCTCAGCCCTGTCGTTGGCGTAGTTGGAGTTGACTGTCCAGTCCACACCAGCCTGGGTGAAGGAGATGCCGTGAGGAGCATAGGCCTGGTTCAGGACCTGGAGCTGCTTGGTGAGGGTTGCCTGGGTAAGGTAACCGCCAGCAACGGTCTGGGCGGTGGCAGTGACGTGCCAGTAGACCTTGACGTTGATGGTGGCAGCAGCAAGGCTCGACTCGCGGAAGCCAGGCTCAGACTCCAAGATCTGGAAGTTCTGGGCGATCTGGATCTCCTCAGCGGTAGCATTGGGGGTACCGCAGCTACGCTTGGCAGCAGCCGAAGAGGCGAGCAGAGAGAGGACGATGGTCTTGAGCTGCATGTTGACGGCTTGGTAGGACTTGGTATGAGGGAATCGAACTGATCAGCTGCGAATCGATACCGTTTCAAGGAGGTTGCTCAAGCCTTCTTGTACTCGTTGTCGACTGCTGGAGGAGTAACATCTTGACGCCAGGAACAGACCGCTTTCGCGACGACCCGAACCGTGTCGAGCTCAAACAGAGGCTCTAGACAGTGACCTTCCCAAGGAGGCACATAGCCGGACGCAACGTCAATGGAACCGCCAATCCACAATGGCGCCGGATGGGTCTTTCGCCTTCGACCTGCTGTCTTGGTCGTTAAGTCGCATTGACGGTCATTTGAGGACCGAGCTACACAGCGCGCTTCTCTGCCTCAGGCAGGTCCCAATCTCCTCCGGTACCATTCAACTAACAAGGTTGTGTGTAGCGATACGCCATGGGAATTTGGATACGGCAGTTGGAAGCTAATCCCGGCGCTTTGACTGGGTGCACGAAGGAATGATTGGTGACGGGAGGCACCGCAACCATGGGGTTGGTCGTATTCATTCGGGCATATGCACGATCGCGTGCTTAACGGACTTGCATCGCAACCAGCCTAAGGAGGATTGCCGGACTTCCAAGCATCGCCAAGCATCGCCGAGCAATGCCGCGGCGGCCTTGAAGGCCTGAAAAGGCATGTCGGTTGTTGGCTTAAGTTTTGTTATCGGCATGAAAAGCTTGGAAGTGATAAGGCGCTGCATTTGCAGGAAAGATCATCGAAAAGTCAATGTCTTGTGATCTCTCACAGCAGCCGGCGCCAGATCTGCGAAAAAGAAAGTTGTGGCGGGCTGTTGAGCTGCCTGCTATCGAGGTTCGCAATGGAAAATGCATTTCGCTCCGAGGTGCGCCGAGCAGCGGAGATTTCGCACGGCGGGGCGGAAGGCGTGCCGAGTACTCCTGCTTCAGCTTCGCCCGGAGACACAAGTCGGCGTGAAACAAGAAGTGAAGCGGCGATTAGCAAGAGAAATCAAATTTGCGTTGAAATTTGGACCGCAACAATGAGTGGCGTCAGCGCAGTCTTGGTGAAGGTACGCACGTCCTGATCAGATCGAAGAAGTCATGCTCAACAGTACATAATGGCGAAGGTCAGGTCCCAACCGTCATTCCCTCATTAACTCCCGAATCTGCCCATTCACCCAACTCCCACGATCACCAGCGAAACGAGCAATCGCCTTAACAATCTCCTCCGGTCTTCCCATGTGGTTGAAGGGATTACTGGACGCAATTGAATTGACCAACTCCTCGCTCTTGTCTTGGAAGAACAGCTTCGTCGCCGTAGGTCCTGGGGGCGACACAGTTCACAGTAATGCCCTTTGTCGTGAGGTCCTTGGCCAGGACGCGCACCATCTGCTCTATCGCGCCCTTGGAGGTCATGTAGAGAAGGTAGTTTGGCGTGAGGCCTGACCAGTTGCAAAGAGAGGTAGACAGTAGAATGAAGTGGGCGCCTTAGGGTATGTAGGGAAGTGCTTTTTGCCTCAGTGTCAGTGGATTCGAATGTGCACGCTAAGGGGCTGAGTGTACCTGAGCCAGGAAGTGGGATCCCTTGACGTTGATGTCCGTTGTCTTCTGGAAACCTGTCTCCTCAGTCTGTCCAAGAGTCCTCATAAGTGCGATGCCCACGTTTAGAATCAAGATGTCGATCAGCCCGCCTCACGCAACTGTCTCCTGTACCAGACGCTCAATTTCCGCCACATCTGCCACGTTGGCCGTGATGACGATGGCGCCTTCTAAGCCCATCTTGATGACAAGCTCATCAGCAGGCTTGGAATCAGAATAGTAGTCAACGACGATTTTAGCGCGAGCTCGAGCGCTGTCGCCGCGCCGATGCCCTTGGACGCACCAGTGCCGAGGGCAGCTCTACCCGAGAGAGGCGAAGAAGAGGTTATGTTTAAGTTTTGAAGACGGGGATGGTTGTGATGGCCGAGAAAGTTCTTCCTATGGTATGCATAGCCAGGACGTAAGATTTAGTGCTGACTTGCCTGCTTTCTCAGTCTCTCCGATCGATCTTGCTCACATGTGTTGACTTCGAGTACATCGTACTTTCGGCACACCAGTCGGAGGTATCGCGTTAACTCATATGTGCGCTTTCTTGGTTAGTTAGCACCAAGCCCGCAAAGTTAAGAGATGCGTCTGAGACCCTCTCGGTTTTGTTGGGGTGGTTCGCTCCAATGAGCTAGTCGCCGTCGACCCAGCTGTCCCCAGCATTTGAGGGCGAATATAAAGTAATTCTGGGTATGGGCGTGTCATTGTACCTTTCTACTCTGCTGGGATGAGCTATGCATGGAGTAGCTGGATTGGTTGTGGTGTTGTGGAGGTAGTGTTATCGCCGATCACCATAACATCACTGATGCGCAGACCATCCAGTGACGGATTGGTATGAAGCTGACAAATATGTACCCTGGCTGACACAACAGAACTTAACTAGAGACATTGCACTATACGTGCATGCGCAGGAGGCAAAACGAGGGATATCACGGTTGTTTTAGGTTGCGCTTGGGATCACTGTCTTAAAGAAGTTGGTGCTTTCATTACTATGATCTAGCCATCATTGAATGCTCTAGTAGCCAGCTGTCGAGTTTCTATCTCCAACTCTATAGCTCTCTGGCGGTCCGTTGTGACTGTACATCACACCGCCCAGATCTAACACCACCTTCTGCAGAATCACATTTGCCTCCACGAGCCAAACCTTCAGTGTGTGCTTTCCTGGCGCTACCTCTCCAAAGTTTGTCGTGTTGTACCACGCATTCCGTGCGACCGCTGTGCCCCAAGCAACAGGGAAATTTGGCTGGGGTTGGTCGATCACGTACTGGCGGCGCTGCTCGGGCTTGTCGTCGATTTGCGTGATATAGGCGAGAGGCTTCTTGGGGTCGATGTTAAGACTGGGCGACAGGATCAGAGTGACGTTGAGACCCTTGGCCGCAGTGGTGGGTGTGAACGTCAAGAAGTCATATTCGATTGCCGGTGCGGTTGCGGAAGTGAGGCCTTCAGCCAGCGAATCGTTCAGCTTGATAGCTGACAGTGTGCGACCGTACTTGGGTAGAGTTGTGAGCGCTAAGTTGCCCTTGGGTGTCAGGCGGCTGTAGTGCTCTGCCTCAAAGGCCAATTGTCCTGCAGACTCGACAAAGCCAGAGCTGAAGTTGGAAGGAATGCTCGTTTTGTTCACCTGTACGATGACTTGCGGCGCGCCAAACTGTGTTCCATAGTCTGTACTGGAAGATATGTTTAGGGTACTCTTCTGGCCGAAATTGTCGAGGACCTTGGAAAAGTCGACCTCCACGTAGACACGGACATCCTCGCCCTCGGGGTCCATCGTTCCTGAGGTCTGAGAGAGCTTGATGAAGGGGTCGGCAGAGATGTTCCAGTTGAAGGTTTGCGTGCCAACTGAGGTGATCTCCAACCAGCGCTTGGGAGTGAATGGCGTGATGTCGGGAAGGTTCAAAGAACCGCCACCGTTAGTATGCCACTGGTCATCACCTGGAATAGTAGCGTTACTACCTTCGACAGCAACACCAAGGTCACCAGCAAGGCTTCTTTCCCAAGTTTGCACCCAGCGAAGGTATGGTGTAGACTGACGCATGGGTTGTTGCCAGTAACCTTGATATCCCAAATGCGTCTGATCCAGCATGTGGTTCCACTTTCCGTTGAACAACTCATGGTAGCGTTGTGTAAGGTTGTGGTCCTTCTTCAAGCCATCGATAGTCCGTTGCATCCATCTGTTGGCGCTGTTCCTTCCCATACCGCTGTAGACAATGTTCCTGGCTCCAGAAATCTGAACATCTACGAAGTTGCCACCAGCAAGCACGCGATGAAGAACCATCTCGTAAAAAGCAGGTTGCTGCTCTGCAGGGAGAGCATCGTGGATATCCTGAGCCTTTTGACCAATGTCCTCCCAGTGTGCAAGGATGCGATCAGCCTCCTCATAATTGTGGATGCTATACGAAGAGGGCTCGACCCACTCAAACTTGCGCATGTTTGCAAGGAAGCCATACTCGTCCAAAATGTCCGAGATGGCTTGAGCGTGCTCTTCGCCAAAATTGCGCGCAGCAAACTCGGCAGTCCATTGAGGTACCGAGGTCTCGTCATAAGCATCGATGTCGTAGGCAATATCGAACCAGTGGCTGATGGCCACTTCGCTAGGCTTAATGTCACCAACATTGACGATCCAGATTCTATCCGCATCGCGATCTTTGGCCAGTCGCATCTGCTCGTATGTCTTCTGCAGCTGAATGGTGTCGATCCACTTGTAGTTACGCGAGTCACCGACGTAGTCGAAGTGGTAGTAAACACCTGCACCACCAGAGCGCTTCTTTTCGTCGCCAACAGGCAGCCTGCGAATGTTCTGGAAATTGTCTTCCGTCCATAGAAGCGTGACGTAGTCAGGGACCTGCATGCCAGCCTCGAAGTAATCCTGCACCTCCTTGTACAAGCACCACATCTGAGGCACTTCCGAGGCGTTGCCGTGGATCTTGTTAAGGATATCCTGTTGTGCCTCTACAACGGCCTCGAGCACACTTGTCTGTACATCTGAGGACATGGCGGTGTCGTGATAGCCTGAGTGTATTGTTCAGCACATGTTCTGATAAACTGATTTCGCTCTAGTTTCAGCCACGGAGAGTCAGTCTTGCTTACCTCGCATGCCCACAGTGACAACATTCTCGTACGGTGCAGCTCGCTCAGCACCTTCGTAGAAGTAGTCGTACAGCGTGGCGTTGTTCGTCGCCCACTGCCAGCCAGACTCACTACCCTTTGCGACCTTGTTCCACTCGGCGGTGGCACGTACCATGGGCTCAGTGTGCGACGTGCCCATGACGATCGCGTATTCGTCCGCGAGAGGCTGATTACGCAGGTCGTCGACGTTGAACATGCCGTTCCACATCGCTGGCCACAGATAGTTTGCCCTTGACCTGAGCAGCAGCTCAAAGACGTGAGAATAGAACTCGGCTCCGAAAGGACTGTTGTTGCCGTACTTAGGATACTTGATGTTTGCCCATCCTGTCAGCGCTGGTGCCTCGTCATTGATGAAGAAACCACGGTACTTGACAGAAGGAGTCTTCTGTACTTTGATGGTGTCGAGTGCGTGAATCTCAGCGTGGCTTTTGGCGGGCACGTCGGCAAACCAGTGCCATGGAGACACACCAATTTGTTCGGAGACATCATAGATACCGTAGATTGCACCGCGTCGATCGCTACCTATGTAGTGTCAGTCGGACTAATGAGCTCTAATACGTGTAAGCTTACCAGCAATGACAAGCGCTTGATCAGTCCCATTTAGTGGATTCTGCACGAGCGCACTAACATATGCTTCCCACTGCCCTTCGATCTCGCTGATGTCTAGTTTTCCACTGGCTACCAGACCATCAATCAGGCTTGAGTTGCCGATTGTGCCAACGATGATGGCGGTGCTACCGGTGCCGCTTGCACTTGATCCGGTACTCCAGTCATTACTGATACCAGTGACATTGAAAATCATAGAAGCATTGGCAGTAGCTGTCCCGGTAGCTGTCAGGGTGCCATTGACCTTTGTAACTCGGCCAAAGTCGATCGCAAGATCATGTGCTGCGCGGAGGACGCCAGGCCAGTCTGCGGCGTCCACGTGAATGTTGGCAGGCGAAGAGCCCGTGGCAAGGGCGTAGCTTCCATTGCCGGCAGTGAAGTCGACGGTAGGCTTTCGGAAGCCCTCAACAGCAGCAGTTGGAGCAAGAAGGCATGCCGAGAGCGTGAGGCTCAACAGTCGGCGTGGTGAGAGCTCCATGGCGCCGGTAAAGTGCAATTGATCGGGCTGCTGGACCATTCACGGGGACCCTTGCCTTTTTATGCATGCGAAGGTTCGATGCAGGACAGATTAGCCAGGTTCAAGAGCACCCGCAGGTACACACGGCTCTACAGCCAATGCTGATCCCTCTTACGACGCGGTCCAGCACCCAACATCCGGGAAAGGATAGCATCAAACGGACCGAAGTAACGCGCACCAGAGCGACCGGCTATATTCGAGGATAAATCGCACGCGACGTGATCATCGTCACTTCCCCAGCTTCGTAGCATGTGGGGCAAGGACATAGCCACTAAACCAATGCGCCGTGGGAAGATTGCTCCGAGCTCATCTCAGTATATCAGTAAGCACTGGGGCGAATCATGAACTCGCCCTGAACGTCTTCACCGTCGGGTATCTTATGCTCTAAAAATGTTCCGGACGGTGTGCAGACGACATTGCATTTTAGTTCTATGGTTCGGGCCCACAGACAGTGATATTGATGGCAGAAGAGGCGTGGAACGGCCTTGGTGGTGGATCTTCGGCAGAGTAGGATGTGCGGCTAAATCCCCGCATCGCGCCAGCACGCGCCAAGCCTTCAACTTTCTGCGCCAAACAATTTGCAGGACGGCCGGCACGAACTCACGCACCAGCAAGCCTTACAC
>JUDZ01009302.1:0-19096 GCA_000812845.1 Stagonosporopsis tanaceti | reverse complement strand
CCCCCCCCCCCCCCTCTCACCATCCCACGCCTCACAACTCCCCCATGCAACCACACAATAACCCCGTGCTATAACAACCCCAGCCCCAGCCAGCCCCGTGTCCCCAGCTCCTTCCTCTGACCACACACTGCGATCCTGGGGGTGAGAATAGCCCATTCATTTTATATATATATATATCCCTTCTCGCTCGCGAGAAAATAAAACCCCCCAAGAGAGGGAGAGGTGTTGTTGTTGGTGTTGTTGTTGTTGTTTGTACTACTGCATAGATAAATCTGTCGTGCTGTTACGGACAGGGAGATAGTGGATGTATTGCAAAGAGAGCTATACATATACTTCTCCTTGCACAGCTAACGAATTTTCTGTACAGGCCAGGCGGTAAGACATATCCCGGTTTACCTTGCCATTGAGCCTTGCACCTGCATACCTTGGTACCTTTTTCCACGCAGCCAGATTCCATATCGTCTACACAGCAGGCTTTGCACCTAAACCCTACCAGATAGCGAGGTATCGGCTTCCGCGTTGCCTTTGTGTCAGCCCTTGTTACACCTGCATGCCTCACAGCTTCAGTTGCAGGATGTATCCCACGCCGCGCATAGCCGGTCTTTGTCAGCCCTGGGTTAGCTTCACGACATTACCTCCGCTCGACAGCGCTGTTCTCGGCCGTGCTGCCTCCGTCTTCCTCGGTGTACGGAACTCCTGATGCTCGACTTTCATGGGAGTTTGGTTACTCCACACCGTGCTTTCGTAAACTGGTCTGCTGTTGACGACTAGCTGCTTGGCCGCTCGACGATCATGATCTCGTGTCACTACAGCCGGGTTGGGTGAAGGGGCAGTGTGTGGGACGATGAGGAGAGGGTTGGGGAGAGTTGAGTCGCTGCCGTTGCGAAGGAGCGGGCGTAAGGGCAAAAATATCACTAGCTGTCCAACATCCTGGGAGGAGACTACGGTTTCAGCTGCCGTTATTTGCTCTTGGGGGTTGTGTGCACACCTCTTGTGCAGTAACATGGTCGCTCAGGCGAGCGTTCTTGGTGCGTGACTCGGTCGAAATGTTCGTTTTCTGGGTAGTCTGTAATGTTCACTCTGTTTCGTGCTTGCGATGTTGTGTACTGGTGAAACTCTTTTGAGGAGTTCGAGAACAGACGTCCCTGGGCGCTCGCGGGTCGATAGTGTCGTGGAAGAGAGAGACTGAAAAAAGACATCCTTGTATTCCTTGTAGTTCTGGAAGCGTTCGGTCAATGAAATTCCCTTGACTGGATCTTCGTTAGAGTAGACCTTCTAGGCTTATCAGCGTTGCTAACGATGCTCACCTATGCTTTACCTTCCCTGTCACTGTCCTTATATACCATGAACTATGCTTGTTTATAGCAATAACGTTCGAGAATTTTGGCTACTGCGCAGAGCTGCGCCTTTTCACCAGCTGGCAACTCGGAAGCGTCCTTTGCTGTATGCAAGCGACCGATACAACGTGACTAATGATACTGCAGCTGCCATGCACGAGAATAGAATGTTAAAAGAAAACTAAATGTCACATACTCATATGAGCTCTTGGAGTGTCGAGATTCGTCTCCCGTGGTAAGCTGATCGAGCGCGCCAATCCGGTTAGAGACTGGCGCAAAATTAACACGTTCATACCCACAACCAGGTGCCAGGTCGCGTCAAAGCTCACCCAAACACAGGACAATCCGATCGGACGTTCCGATGCGCTGATGCGTCTAATCCTGGAAGATATGTCGATCCCTCGCTCTCGGTAACTGCCCTCGCTGTTCGAGAGTCGTGCGGCTTGGTGGCATGCGACCGAGAGCTCTGCAGACCACATCAAACTCAGGAGAGCAGCCCCACTGGCCAACGTCCCAGCGTATCACGTGTCAGGATCATATCAAGGACGAGCAACAAAGAGCTAGGCGGACGAGTTAGGATCAAAATCATTGTCAAATTATAAGAATATGTACAAGAAGAATATGGCCATGTGGGACAACGACACATCTACTGTCTGCTCTTGATGACAGCGGCGGCCTTCTCGCCAATGCCGTATGCGGTAGCCTGCAAGTGGCACGAAGGGATGATGGGAATGATCGAAGCGTCGACAACAGAGAGTTTCTTGGTGCCGTAGACGAGGAGCTTGTCGCTGACGCAACCACCAGCATTCTCAGGCATCATGGGACACGAACCGGAAGGATGGGCGAGAGTAGGCGAGAGAGAAGCCTGAGCAAGGAGAGCGGAGTAGATCTCCTCGTCAGAGGTATACTGAGCACCAGGAACCATCTCGCTGATCTTGTACTCCTTGAGCTCGGGGCGAGCCCAGACAGTGCGGAAGAAGCGAAGACCAATAGCCATGACGCTCCTGTCGATCGGGTTGACAAAGGCGTTGTGGATGATGTCGGGAGATCCGGTGGGGTTCTCAGCGTTGATGTGTACGAAACCGCGGGAGAGGGGCTTTTCGACACCGACGAGACCGTAGGAACCGTCAGCAGGGACAGGAAACTCGGCAACAGCGACATCTTTGCGCTGGAAGAGCCCAGCAATGACCTTCTTCTG
This sequence comes from Stagonosporopsis tanaceti, assembly GCA_000812845.1. NCBI lineage: Eukaryota > Fungi > Ascomycota > Dothideomycetes > Pleosporales > Didymellaceae > Stagonosporopsis > Stagonosporopsis tanaceti. The sequence continues at coordinate 16,561 of JUDZ01009302.1, read as the reverse complement.
CGCAGCGAATCCCTTCAGCAGCTTCTTGTTTCCCTTGTAGAAGCTGGGGAGGTAAGACGCGTCCTGCTGGCTGTTCAGGCTAGCAACAACTGACTTGACGTCTGTAGTCATGTCGGGCAGAGAGATGAAGGCGAGTGCATTACCACGAGCAACCGTGTATGGGCCGGTCTTGTTAGCCTCGTACTGCGCCCAAGCTGTGGCGTTGAACGCCGGGTCGGTCATGAGGGAGTTAGGGCTGGGCTTATGGACCGATGTAGTGTTGAAGATCACAGTGGCGTATGGGTGATCCTGGAAGTTACTACCAACAGCATCAAGCTCGACTTGGACCTTGACGCCGGCAGCCTCTAGGACTGACCTCGGGCCCACGCCACTGAGCTGCAGCAGCTTCGGAGTCTGGATAGCACCAGCAGCAAGAACGACCTCTTTCTTAGCGTTTACCACAGAGGTCTTGCCAGTCGCATCTGTGATCTCGACACCGGTGGCTGTCAGGTTCTTGCTGAAGATGACCCTCTGAGCAGTGGTCTTGGTCAAGATCTTCAGGTTGGTGCGCTGAGCGATAGGGTCGATGTACGCGTAGCGTGCGTGCGCCCGGCGGCCGGTCTTCTTGTCCATGGTGTTGGCGTACCAGGAGGGGCCATATGCCTCGCCGTTGTTACCGTCCTCGGGGACGTGGACACCCGTTGCCTTCCACGCTGCCCAGTAGTCCTTGATATCGGGGTACTGGGTGTCAGTGATACTGACAGCCAGGGGGCCGTTACCGTATGTGTCAGGATCCCAGGTGATGTTGTACGCCTCGGCGACAGCTGCTGACGGCGGCTGGAAGGTTGTTCCCTTCTTGAAGTAAGGCTCCATGCCTGCCCAGCCCCAGCCTTTGTTTCCCAGAGCCTCCCAGGCATCGTAGTCAGCAGCAGAACCACGGTCGTAAACCATTCCGTTCACGACTGAACCGCCACCAAGGACCTTCGCAACCAAGACACTGTATGTCGCGTTACCTAGACCGGGCTCGGGAAGGGATGTGAGGCCATCCCACATCAAGCCATTGGCACTGGTAAGGTCGTTGGCCTTGTACGGGATCATGTTGCCTGGGCTGTCTACCGATTCACCGCTCTCAATGACCAATACAGATACTGCAGTTTTCTATTAGCAGCTGAGCAGAACGCATTTGGAATCGTTCATTACTGACCACGCTTGTCTTCGGTCAGGCGGTTAGCAACAACTAACCCGGTAACACCTCCACCAACAATGACATAGTCATAGTCCTTCGAGGTCGCAGCAGCAAGAGCCGGGGTGAAGATGACGCTGAAGAGCTGGACGGCCACAGCCAGACGAGAAAATACCGGCATCTTGAGATCCAGGTATAATTGACAATTTAGCGAATGTGGTCCGGATACTTGTGGGTGAAGTCTAAAGAGCTGCGCATCCAACGCTCTTATATGGCTGCATCGAGCGTTGACATTGGTCGAAGACTCCCGTGCCACGTGGGACGGTCGGCAATTCGCTATATTCCGAATGCCCCTTACGACGATGAGTTCCACAGTAAGGCGGAGGGCGAACGATTTGAACGCCTGGAAGCAAGCAGTGGCGGCTTGCAATCCTTCTGTGGGCTAGAGACCTCGAAACCCGTGTTTCTCACGCCAAAAACGTCTTCATCGAAATTGCACATCCGCAGACGAGTCCATGCGTTCCAAGGTCCGCCACTCAGTCCAACATCGCTGTCAGAACGGCGCGGCGCGTTACCCGACGCCAGGTCCAGTATCATGCGATACCAGAGAGGATTGTGCAGAATATCAACCACGAGCCTTATCGAAAGCCCACATGGCAAAAAGCTTGAATGACACCGGAAGTTTGCCCCACAGCTTAGCGCTTCCAGAAGCCAGACTCGACAGGAATCCATGCTCAAACACTCCTGCTATGACCAGGATCAGTATTAATGTTGCGCAATCGGCGCCTGGACGTTGAAGACGAATCAGGCTGGAAGCAACGTCCGGTCCTCCACATAAAATGCGCCTCCGGTCTGGTTGAGCGAAAACGTACGGCTGCGAAATTGTGAGGATTCCTGATGCGAACGACCCACAATAAAGACAGAGGTCCGCGACTCAAGTCAGTCCCACCACGGCTCGGTCTTGCTCCCCCGTCACACCAGCTCGGCTGCATGTCTGATTGTAGCAGCGCCTCTGACAGCGCAGAATCCTGCGCTTGCGAGCGCTTTTCGCTTTGTACGATACAAGAAGATCTTTTAGGTGACTTGCTTGACATCAGGATCAACAGCAAAGTTACCATTTTCCCCACACACTGCGCCACATCCATGCGTCGGGATGTTACCAAACAATCGGACCGTTAACACTACACACATGCAGAAGGATGATAAGCCTGCACATGGAACACGAATCGTGGTTAGGAGTAGCTTCAGGATTGGCCTAGCGGTATCGCTATCATTGATCCAGCTCGTACTTCACCAATCAGAGCTTTTCTTTCGGCAATCTTGATGCATTTCCTACCGTTCCGGCCATGCGGTCCGTGACTGAGGTCCTGGACTTCGGGATGCACGTGCAGAGGTGTCCATGCGCCCCGGTCGCGCGCCATCACGCATCAGGCCCTCAACATCGATCTCACCCAGAAGCGAAACCGGTGGTAGATAACTGCCGGTGTCCCCGTTCTCGGGCTGCAACTGCCGGGATTTAGTCAACGGCGACTTTTGATGAGCTTGTTTCGCATGGCCAACCAGGCGCACTTTCAATTGCGAGCAAGTAGGTGACTGAAGCCACACTGCAACAAGCTCTTGTAAAATCGAAAAAAATCCTCCCGTAGTCGTATAACCTCAGGGGCGTACGTAGCGTAGGTCTGAAGTCTAACAGTGGGCCAGTTCACTTGAGTAGGTCAGGATGGTTCCTCGATCCCAGTGACCTGAAATTTATGATGGAAAACTCAGGTACCCGTGCTCGACTAGCTAGCTTTGATCCACGACTCAAGCCCGAGGGTGGCACCGCCTTCCACTCTATAGAGTGCTGTCACTTTAGAGCTGTTATTCACCCCACATAACGCAGAAGCCTTCGAAGATGGTCTCGATGAAAAGAACATGCGTAGGGCTGTGTCTGTATCTGTAACATTTACTGGACGTCAACTTGTATCGGACCTGTCCTGACACTTCCAGAGTCAAGTACGTGACGACTCCACATGGTTTCAGAACACGCCTCCCCACTCTTCACCATACCTTCTCCAATCGGCGTCGGAGATCCTTGCAGACCCTCGCTCAAAGTTAGGTCAGACCACGATCAGTTCAGTACACGGATCAACATCCCTGTGGCAAGAAACGTGCTTGAGATGTGGTCTGGAAGCCCGTATTCTTGTGTTCAGATTTGTGGTCATGTCCGTGAATTCTGTCCAAATCGCGGGTCCGGCATTCCCACGTGTGACCGCGCTTGTTCCTGCAGATTAAGATAGTTGGACCCGTCCGCCTACATATCGACGCCGTCCACTGCCGTTCACGGCCGACCTCTTCTCGTTCGCTTCTGAAGAGGGGCCCCGTCGATACCTATGGATCCCACGAGCTCAGCTCAGCAGGACTGGCCCAATGAACGACTCAAGATTCTCGTCCCAGCGTGGACTCTTATGATCATCAGTACTGGTTTTCTTGTGTGGAGGGTTGTCTATGGGTTCATGAATGGACGCAAATTCATGATTTGCGATTACCTGTTGATTATTGCAACTGTAGGTGCTGTACCCACTTCAGATCGACCGACGATCTAATGCATCACGATGTAGCTACTCAATGTCAGCGCGACTGCTGTCAATCAGATAGTCGTCGATGCTGGGCTAGGACGACACATCTTCGACCCTTCCATCGATATCATGCGCTACTCCTACTATCTCTGGGTAGCACAAATTATCAACCTCGTTGGCGTCGCAATGCTGAAGTGGTCTATCTGCGCATGGCTCTTGGTCCTTAACTTCTCCAAGATATACCAGGCCATTGTGTGGTTTTCCATCGCACTGGTCACGGCATTCAACTTCCTTGCACCAGTTTTGACGCTATTTGGATGCGCACCTCTGGAGGCAAACTGGAATTATGGCTACCAGCCCAGGAAGTGCTGGGCCAAAGGTGCACTGTGGCTGTCGTACACGCAGGGTATCTGCAACATCCTCACCGACGTGATTTACATGGCTGCGCCACTTATCTACCTGTCACAAGTGCAGCTGTCGCGCAAGACGCAATGGGGCATCCGCATAGTCTTCTTATTGAGCATCCCGTAAGTGGCTTCTTCCTTGAATACAGGGGGTAGCACAGCTAACATCAGACAGTGCTACTATTTGCTCTATCTTCAAGACTGTCGAGCTGAAGGCGATCACACAGGTACGTCTGTCGTCCCTGTCTCCTCAACAAACTGCTGACGCGCTTTCCAGACTACAGACCCAACTTGGTCAGGTGTCAACCTTGGGATTTGGAGTTCAGCTGAGCTGTCTATTGGAATCCTGATCGCATCTCTGCCTCCATTGCGCAAGGCGTTCGATAGTCTTTTCCAGAAGATCCTTCCGTCCACACTCACGCCATCCAAGACACCAAATTCACAATATGGACGCTCAACAAACGGCCATCACATCAGGCTTGATACGTACGAGCAAAACAAGCGCGCACACCGAAGCACGCATAAGAGTATACACCCCGGCGAGTCTGCGCTTGACAGCGACTCCGAAAGCGAACGCGCGATCTTGGAGGACGAAGAGGGCAAGGGCGCGGGAATCATGAAAACCACAAAAGTCACTGTGCTTGAGGAAGCAGAAGGGTCAAGTCAGAAGACGTCGCAAGAGTCGCTGCAGAAGCAGAGCCAAGACTGGGCCTCACCAGATATCGAAAGAGGCATTGCGCGTGTAAGGTGACGACATCAATTATCTCCTTTGTTGTTCACGATCGCTTGCTCATGCATGATGCATACTATCTCAGTATTTCCACGGTTTGTGCGTGCTGGACTCGCTCATACTGTCAAACTACTATTCGTGTATAGACCCATCGCAGAGGCCGCGCTATTCTCGGTATGAACTCAGTGCAAAAACTCAGATGACTCATGGCCTAAGATGTCAAAATCTCAAGCCGCTTGGGCTCAAGATCCAGGAGCTCAACCGGCCCAGTCAACAAGCCTGTCTACTGAGACATCTCTTAAGCCCGAACAACACGTCATCTGAGCCATTCCGCGAGCCCACAATCGTCCCGTGGACTAGAGTCTGCAGCCTCGCCACGATTTCCAGTGCTGACCAGCGTCGCGAACTAGTTCGCACCTTTTCCTACCAAACATGGCCTCCCTGCTACTCATAATCAAGTACATAGGCGCACCATCTTGGATCTATCGTGATATCCAGTGTGTCGCGCGACTCGGTTGTCTAACTTGCTGCTTAGCCATTCACTCGACCCGACAGATATCACAGTGCACAGCTAAGCAGAGCATACTGGCTATAGTCAATGTTTATGATTGGCTAGTTTCGGACCCTGAGTTCTAGGAGACAGCGGCACAGTCACTCACTAGATCCGTGGCGTTTTCTAGGCATAGGAGTGAAGTGCTCAGCAGCCAAATTTCCCCACTCATATAAGCATGGAGACTGAGCCGCAACCGCAACTCACCTGCAATCGCCTCAAGTTTCGAAATCAACCCCAGGCTATCCGCTCTCTTGCGACGATGAATTCCCGTCTGCATTCACGTATAGGAACCTACGATGGACCTATCGACTTGACCGAAGACGCATTCGTCTTCAAGCAGGAACCTCAAGACGATAATAGCCTCTTGCAGCAGACACCACAGGCTGCGCCGTATCCACCGGAATCAAACGCAAACACTGCTCGCAATGGTAAAAAGGCAGCGCAAACACTGAAGACCATGGGGTTTAGGCGCAAACAATCGGCGCAGCGTGAAGAGCATCTTGAGCATCACCAAGCAATTTACCCGTACGTCTAACCCCTTCAATGCGCAAACATGTGCTAAAAAGATTCAGTCGAGATCATTCTACATCTTCCACGATCCAGCAGTCGTCCCGGCGCGCTCAAGGTACGCGCCTCGATGACACAGATCAAACTGCACTCTCCGATGCGCAGCTCCAAGCTTCGGCCAAGACGCCCAAAGCCAAAGCAAAGACTACCCCACTGACCACCCGCGGCAAGAACTACGAACATGTGACAAACTTGAAACTCCCGGATACGGTTCAGTCGCCAGGCCCAGAGCTAACTCTCATGTACCCAAATCTTGCAGCAGTGCAGGCAGCTTTAGCAAATGTCGCCTCGGGTTGGACGGCGCCGCAGCCCGACGATACTCTCCCCAAAGATGAGAAAGAGCGACAGGTATGGGTTGGTCGTGTCAAAGCTGCTTTCAAGAACAGCGAGAACATGCATGGCAAGAGGGGGTTCAAGCCATGGTTGGGGAAAGTCAACATCAACGAGGTCTACTCCGAAGAAGCAATAGAATACGCCTCGCATCGTGTTGTCGTAAGTACAAGCGGCATCTGCAACGCATAGCATGGAAACACACTAACCAACCCAGAACGTAGCCGAGAAACTACACATCGATGGGCCATCTTCACTACATATCTGGAGACCTGAAACGCTGGCCGACGTTGAGAAGACATCGCACTTCACATTCGAGTACCGTATGGAGAACGTGCTCAAGCTCCTCTGTTATTGGAAGACTCGTTGCGAGGATATGATGCAGAACAACGGCTTCGAAGAGATTGTGGGCATGCCTATCAAGAAGATGGTTGATGCGGTGAATAACGCCGACATGAACAAGAGTCGTCAGACCATCATTGAGAAAGGTCGTAGAGTCATGAGCCCGCAAGCCGGATCATCTGATGTCGTACCTGCGAGTGGATCGGAGACTAGAAGTCAAGCGCCTGTTCAGCCTTCTATTGAGGGTATGTATGTCCAGGAACGATCGATCATGGTTACAAACTAACAGGCATGTTACAGAGATGCAGAGTAGCTCCGGAACTCCTGGCGACCAGTCACCAAACGGCAAGTTGAACGATGCTACCATCGCACGAGATGAAGTTGATGTCACCCCAGCTCCAGGTAAGAAACGAGTTCCAGCACGCTTGGTACCTTTGATCTTCACAAACTAACATACCGTAGCCACTGCTTCTACCAGAACTCCAGAAGAGTTAGGCAACACCGACGCAGATCTTTCGCGCAGCCTAGGAGCTGCTTCAACTACTAAGCATCTTCATCGACGAGTCTCAGCACCGATAACCACTCCTGGCAAGCATAGCTACGGAGGTGCTCATCCTGAGGAGCGAGCCCCCAAGCGCTCTCGCTCTGCTGCATCGGAGCTGATCGTTCTACGGGGCAGCAATCCGGCAGAATCCAAATGTCACACTCGATGATCGCGTCCAGTCCCGGGGCGATCTTTTCAAGCGGTACCTAGGGAACGACATAAAGGGTCTGCCGATAAATCGGAGAGCGCGTAGCTGGATACGATTGAACAATTGTCTTATCGACGCGGGATTTAAAGCGTTTAGACGACAAATCAGTGGGGCTAGAAACGGCTTGCTGATCAGTTTCCAATTTTATGATACAAGCTTAAGAGAACAACATCTACAACAATCTATGATTTGGTGTAGAAATTTGAGGTAGTCTCTAGCTTCTTGTTTTAAAGATGCCCTAGAATGTCTGTGCATGATGCTTCAAAGTCCACACTCCATAGCTGTGATGAACTTATTCAAGCTATCATACCAGCTTTCCTGAATTTTGCAAACGTGTCCCACCATGCTTCCTCCGACCTGCTCTCTATGTTGAAGCCCGCACTTCTTACCCTGTCCAGGTTCAAATGTCGATCGAACGTCAACCAGTATCCTACACTGTCCAACTGTCCCGCGTTCCAGATATCCACCCCCTTAACATCCCTTCTCTCAGCTTATCCTGATATGCACTTGCGTTCAATACTCCCCCTGGAAGCATAGGCTATGGGAGGGACGCAGCTAAATGATGAAAAACAAGTTAGCTGAGCGTAAAGTTGAAACGATAAGTTTCAACAAGACCATGAGCATGTTTGCTCCTACTTGGGCTTCAGTGGTTGTGTACGAAGGGTTTCTAGATGTAAGATAAGTTAGGTAAGATTGTTTTCGATAGCATTTGTCACATTCTCAGACTTCACCGTGATAATTAGAATTTTGTCGCTCTTTCTTCACTTTCACTGGGTTCTCAAACTCCACGTCTCGGGCCCTTAATAACCATCAACCACTACAGCCACCACCAAACTCAATCCATCATCAACAACTAAAAGCCACATCACAGTCATGGCCGTACACAAGCATGCAATTGCGCACCACTGGATCAAACAAACCCTTGTACCATTTCTCCTTTATGCCTTCGCACATAAACTTCCATACTCTGCCGACATCTCAATACATATTCAGCGGTCTATCGACTTCTGCCTTCAGAAGGCAGATCACCCTAGCGATGGCGACGACCTGACCTTCGAACGCATCTTCATGGCCATAATGCACAGGCACAAAAACCTTGCGCCCGACCTTAAAATGGTGCTCGATCATCTCGAGCCTCTCGCAAAGTACCTGATACGACGAGCGCAGCTTAAGGGTCCGTACGAACTTTTGGAGAGGGAGGATGTTGGGAGTGCTGCTTGGATAGCGTACGAGCAGCAAAGGCTCGCAAAGCTCATGAGCGAGCCAGAAAACATTGAGCAAGGTAAGTTGTGGGTTGAGAAGTGTTGTTATTCTCGTCCTAACTGGGTGCTAGCACTTGTCCCACCAACGCAGCCGCCTGCATCGCCTGCAAAAGTGCCTCCATCTGAGGACCTCATTGATCCCAGGCTTTTGTACGCACAGCAAGGAAGCTTTACAGCAGCCAATATTCCAACGCAACTCACTACAGGCGAAGATAGCTATTATCGACGCCGCAACCGTGAGTTTGAGGATTACAACTCGCGCAGACAACACCCCCCTGCAGTGCCGGCATACGACATCAGTCCGTACTACGACATCTCTGGAAGAGTGCATACAAATAGCCCCTTTGCATACGGATATACTCAACAGCAGGAGTTGCAGCCGCAGTCGCAGCAGTTGCCTATAGCGCCGTACACAATACATCAGCACGCAGGACGACAGGCGTTACCGAACACACATTGGCTTCCACAACAGCAGTATCCACAGCGCCAGCTCGCCCTTCCGAACCCGCTCCCGGATAACACGTTCAACCAGCCTTCTTTCACACAACAGGCAATATTCCAAACGCAGGAAGCTTTATTCCAGACAGCTCAACTCCAGCCTTTCCCTTCTCCGTACGCGAAGCAGCTGCCACATCAAACCACCACCCCAGTCCGCCCTCAGCCCAAGATTCACTCCCCACCTCCTCATCTTCCTTCTCCACAGAATACCTTTCGGCGCTCAAACTACACGCCTGCACCGCCAAAAGGCTTTTCTGATCACATCCAACCCAAGCTTGAGGGCAACCATTTCGCCCATCTCCGCGGCACAGAGTGGTCCCTCGCTGCCGCACAGCACGCACGCGAGATCGCAGCGGATGTTACAGCGCGAGAGCGCGACGATCTTGCCCAACGCATTATGCAGCGCCAACAGGCTATCTCGCTACAGTCGCCCGGCTCTGGTACGAAGACTGGTCGCAGTCGAGTGAGTCCTGCGGCGTCCTTGTTCATCGGAGCTCCTCGTAGTGAGACGGTTGGGATGGGGGCAAGTGGTGGTGTAGCGAGCGGTGGTGCGAGCCTACCACCGGCGTTGCCTTTGTGGACTGGATCCGGAGCCGGTCGAGGATCGGAGACGGCTATGTTCGTTACCATGGACGGCGCCGGCGCCGGCAATAGCGATGGGGCGAGAAGTGGGTTGCCCACGCTCGAGCAGGTAAGGAGTCGTTACCACTCGGGACTTACACAGCAGCAGAGCTATAATTCGGTGCCGACAATGGCGGTCCTTGGGCCTCAAAGGCAAGGTGGCTTAGGCGAGCAGACAGTACCGGGTCGTGTGCAGGGACAGCAGAGCTCGATGCTCCTGATGGGTGGACAAACAGATGCTATGGCGCAACTGAGAAACACAGCGTTTGAGAGAGATGCTGGGGCGGATATGGAGGGCGATGCAAAGATGGGTGGCGTCTAAAGTATTGGCAGTGTTAGGTTTTGCTTTGGATTACATTGAGCGTCGAAGAAGGGTCATGTTCTTGGAGGTTGAGTGGAAAGACTCCAAAAGACGTGCGGTACGACCAAGATCGATTTTCGAAGGGACGTTCGGGGTCCGTCTATTTGGGGAAGCTGTCTGCTCTCTTCGTTCGTCTAGCTTCTATCCAAGAGTGGGTTGGCACTTGTGCCTCATAATATGACCCGGGGCTTATTTCCGACTCCTTCTCCTGCTGAGCAGCTGGTCAACGTTTACATGAATCCGTGGAATCGAATCGAATCGCTAGTAGATCCGGCAGGTCTATCTCGCGCCGTGCAATTGTGGCAGAGCGGTCGACAGCCCAGAACTTGCTTCTCTCTCATTCCCCGTAACCTCGCTCATCCAAATCTTTTCCCGTAGCCCTTCACGACTCCATCGAGTATCCCTCTCATCCTCTTGCATCCCTCAATTCCCACAGCCAGCATGCCCTCCAGCCTCTCCATCCTGACTCTCGTCTCCATCAAACACACCGCCACCTTATCACTCTCTCCGAGGCACCCCACCGTCAGGAACGGCAGCTCCTGCTCCTCGAGCGTATTCAAGTCCAGCAACGGATCATCGGCACTCGCATTGTCTGCCGCATTTGCACTCGCACTACTCGCCGCCGAGCAGGCAACCAAATAGTCCGTCATGGGAATACCTGCATCAACCAACGCCAGCGTCGCAGCGTTGATGCACGCAGCAAGCAGACTCCCATCCTGGCTTACCACGTTCAGCGCAATACTAATCGTACTATGCGGAAACAGATGACCCAACACGACACCCCCAAACGCCTCGCGCAAACAGTGCTCCATCTCCGCGGTACGCTTGTCGCCGCGCGCATTGCGCCGCCTGTCAACACCGCTGAACGGCGCGCTGGTAATCTCGACCTCGATTTTCGCGCTGTTGTTTGCGCCGCCGCGCTGGCCGCTGTTGCGCCCTTCGTGCGGGCCTGTCACACTGCAGAGAATCTTTGTGTTGCCCATTTCGAGGTAGGAGGAGCCATCGGCGGCGGCCTGAGTACTGATTTGTGCGTGGATTCGGCGCAGCTCGTTCCACCGCCGCCCGTCAAGGCGAAGCAGTGCGAGGGAATAGGTCGATGTGTCGAGTGGCATTTTGGTGGTCGGACAGACGTTGCGGGGTTTTCTCCAGTCCTCCTCTATCTTCTGATCTGAGAAAGAACTATGTGGACGATTTCCAGTGATGTGCGGTAGTCAATTGGGGTTTGGGCGCGAACGTGAAGTGATGACGCTAGGTTCGATATTTTGGAGAGCAGTCAAAGCTCGAGCAGGGATCCGGCAGCTTGGAAAGAGCCCCGCTTGACGATCATGTGACCGCGCGTCAACGCGTTTCATGTGTGGCGTCGTGTTATCTGCCCTACCCTACACCAACAAACTCTCTCTTTCGATCTCGGTGTAACCATTAGAACAATTCATAGCGTAGAAGTCCTTGTTTGGTCGAACATGCACGGATTCATACACCACCGCCATGTCCTTCCCGCGCACCAAAGCCAACAAGGACTACCACAGAGCTCTGCAATCTTTCGCTGAAAGCGGCCCAGTCAGCGATGGAGAAAGTGACGATGGTTTCGACATCGTCGAGTCCTCTCGCAAAGGACTGGATTTTTCACAGTACATAGAGGGTACCTTTTTTAAGGATCTGTTGACAAGCACACCACCACTGACACCACTCAGCCCTGACGCAAACACAGACACAATCGCAAGATAATAAAAGGACACAGAACGACTCTGGGGACAATTTCGAGAATTCTGACAACGAAGTGTTTGAGTCCACTACGGATGCACAAAAGCAACAGATGCTTGACTCAGAGACGGACGACGACGAACCTGAAGTCGAGTCCGAGTGGTCCGAAGAGGACACACGCGCTGCCTATGAAGAGTTCAAAAATCGGAAAACTCTAAAACGAAAGCGCGTTGCAGCAGAGACAGTGCGGATTCGTCAGCAAAAGAAGTCGAAAGCTGCTGCTGCCACGAGTATTGTTGGCCGAAAGCCTCTCTCCAAGTCCAAGCAGCACGACGCCCGCGAGGTGGCTTTCAGCACTGATGCCGATGAAGCGGGCGATGCAACGTATCTTGACGATCCCATCCCCGAGTACGTCACATCGCGTCAAAGGCACCTGAAAAAACTGCACGAAGGAGGTTTGCGGTACCCGCCTAGCTTCGAAGACATTGACTTCTCAGACTCGGAGACGGACGAGAAGCCGCAGCTTGGCAATGTGATCAAGCCGCAGCGCGCGAAGAAGAAAATCAGGTTGCGCGAGTCTGGAGGTGTCATTCCAGCGCCGATTGCGCAGTGGTTGCGCGACTACCAGGTGGAGGGCGTTGCCTTCCTCCACGAACGTTTTGTGAGGCAGACTGGCGCTCTACTGGGAGACGATATGGGTCTGGGAAAAACCATTCAAGTCATTGCGTTTCTTACGGCCGCTTTCGGCAAGACAGCAACCAAGCGAGATTCCAAGTGCATGCGCAAGATCCGCCGAGATGATGGAAAGCGTTGGTACCCTCGCGTGCTCATCATTTGCCCAGGCACACTGATGCAAAACTGGGAAGATGAACTATCCAAGTGGGGTTGGTGGGAAGTGTACAGGTACCACGGCAATGTCGCAGACCGCAAGGGTGTACTCGGTGCCGCGAAGAAAGGAATGCTGGAGATTATGATTACAACCTACAACACCTATCGTCTGAACGAGAGCGAAGTGAACACCATTGATTGGGACTGTGTCATTGCAGATGAGTGTCATTCCATCAAAAGCAAGTCATCAGAAGTCACGATTGCGATGAACAAAATCAACGCACTGTGCCGTATCGGCCTCACTGGAACTGCCATACAGAACAAGTACGAAGAGCTCTGGAACCTTTTGAACTGGGCACGGCCGGGCGCCTATGGATCGGCACAGGAATGGAAGCAAACGATCAGCATCCCCTTAAAGATGGGTCAGGCTCACGACGCAACAAACGCGCAGTTGGCGGACTCGCGAAGCAGAGCACAAGAGCTTGTCCACAACGTCCTTCCTAGTGTTTTCCTTCGCCGGATGAAAACACTCATCGCAGACCAGCTCCCCAAAAAGAGTGATCGCGTCGTTTTCTGTCAGCTCACTGATACCCAAGCTGATGCGTATAGAACATTCCTTGAAAGTGACAAATGCGAGTACATCCGCACTGCAAAGGAACCCTGCGACTGCCAATCTGGAAAATCTCGAGGCTGGTGTTGTTATACAGACATACCCGGCCTCGATGAGAAATGGGCCAAGTTCATGTTTCCATGCATGGTCACATTGCAGAAGCTCGCCAACCACATCGCCCTCGTTGTCCCTTCGTCAACAGACCCCAAAGATAAGCAGGCGAAAGACTTGCAAAATCTAGAAATAGCATGCCCTGCTACATTCCAAGAGCTCTGGCGCAACAGAGACGCTATTCTCAATCAGTCCCAGCGCGAGTTCTGCGGCAAATGGAAAGTTCTTCGTCGTCTACTGGACTTCTGGCATGCCAACGGCGACAAGGTCCTCATTTTCTCGCACTCTGTCCGTCTCTTGAGGCTGCTGCGTGGTCTGTTCGACGTTGACGGAACAAAGTATAATTTCTCGTACCTCGATGGTAGCATGAAATACGAAGAGCGATCTAAAGCCGTGGCTGACTTCAATGCCGATCCGGAGCAGTTCGTGTTCTTGATCAGCACAAAAGCAGGCGGTGTGGGCCTCAACATCACGTCTGCAAACAAAGTGGTCGTAGTAGACCCAAATTGGAATCCAGCGTACGATCTGCAAGCGCAAGACCGCGCATACCGCATTGGACAGACGCGAGATGTCGAGGTCTTCCGCCTGGTGTCGAGTGGTACCATAGAAGAGATTGTATATGCGCGCCAGATCTACAAGCAGCAACAAGCCAACATTGGATACAACGCATCTGAAGAACGCCGCTATTTCAAAGGTGTGATGGACCAAGCGAGCAAAAAGGGCGAGCTCTTTGGCCTGGAGAATCTGTTCACGTTCCAGGAGAACAGCGTGTTGCTCAGGGACATCATGCACAAGACCAACGTGGCCGAATCGCGCGCAGGCGTGCAAGCCGTTGACTTTCAATTCGATGAGACACAGTACTCATCCGATGAAGATGAAGATATTCTCTCTAATAAGAACCTCGGGATCGAGGAAGACAATTTCGCCAGCATCAAGAAGCTCGCGGAGTCCCTGGCCACAACGACCAACGCCGAAAGTGCAGCTAAACCGCGCGGTCGCAAGAAGTACCAGAAGAAGCTCGGAGCTGACCCAATTAATGCGATTCTTGCAAAAGCGGGTGTGCAATACACGCACGAGAACTCAGAAGTTATCGGACGCAGCGAAGTCGAGGCGAGGTTGGGCAAACAAGCTATGGAGCTGCGCAACGACATTGATCTTTCCAAGAAGCGCGTCTTCCAGGCAACACAGAGCCAAAGCCAGAGCCAGCGACAGCCAAACACGCATTTGCATCCCCTAGCCTTCGAAGAGGATGGCGAAGAGGTCGATGACGACGAACTCAGAGAGATAGGCAGTGCAAGAAAGGGAGAGTTCAAAATTAGCTACCGGTACCGTCCTGATGAGAGGGTCCGGAGAAGGCAATTCTGCGCCATGGCAGAGAGCATGGGGTTCGACGATCCTGTCGAGTTTGCACTGCTGGTGGAGAGCAGCACGCAGGCAGAGCGACGGAAGATGCTGGAGCGCTTCTATCGGGGAAGGCGGAAGGGGCTTGCGAGGGAGCTAAGTGCTTGAGGGACCCGAGCGTATATAAGGGTCCAGGTCGAAAAAAAGGTAGAGATACCTGCAAGGCATACATTGACTGAAGTGAGAACGCATCATGACCACCCTAGCCATGCCAACACAGGAAACCTGTTCAGATACACCACTTCTCAACCACCTCGTCGGAAGTGCAACCGTCAAAAAGTCCGTGGTCAGCATCCACGATGACGGAGATCATGTCAAAGCCACGTACGGAATCTCTTCAGCTCTTCTTCGCCAGCAACGACCAACGAACCAATCGTCTCACGGGCGTGCCGACGGGGCAGAACACCACGGATGTCAGAGCGGCATAACTACACATTATTCGTGAAACCATGTACAGGTGACGACGCTTAAACCGCATCTCTGGAACCTAGTCGCTAGTGCTCGCGCACGGCAGCCCTGCGCGGCGCCGCAGCGAGTCAAGTCGGCGAACACAAAGACGGGCCATGTCAGCGGCGCCTGGGTCCCGACATGAATCTCCGCTACCACGATTCGAGTACCTCGGGAAATTCCCTAATGATGGTCTGGCACCGACCGGTCTGTGTAATGGCTGCAGGCTAGCTGCCTTGATCGTAGCATACCCAAACGGGAAGATTGGCTCCCGCGGCGCTAGACTGGAAGGAGGGCGTGTGCGAGAGGGATCTGCTAGTGTTTTGTTGATCTGTATAGCTTGGTGGGGAAACTACAGGCGGGACTACATTGGCGATGAGCTATGCCAGTGTGTAAGGCATTTTGTGCGTCATGGGTATACGGATCTTATGTTACCGATGTCCGGGGAGGAATATAATGTGTAGTCCGGACGGCGATGGTGGTGGAGCACGGTATCCTGGATTATTTCTGATCGTTGTTACGTGGTATTGAGGAAAGGTGTTGGAAATATGCATCTCTCCTCCTGGGCAGCGCTCTGCCTGCTCTCGCTCCCCGTCTCACTCGCTGCTCCCGCAGCAGCACCGGTCGCCGCCTCGGCACCAGAAATCACACCCGCGCCTACGGTCGACGAGCGAGCTACTGTGACGATCGAGGAGCGCCAGCTTCTTCCCCTTGTGGGCGGTGTCCTTGGGCTCGTTACTGGATTGCTGAAAGATGTCGACAGCGCTGTAGCAGCCCGCAACCCAACGGCGCTCAGTTCCGCACTCGTTAAACTCCAACCCACTGCCAAACCAACTGCCATATCGCAAGTACTTGCGGGTCAGTCATCAATCTGGGCATCGCCTACACGGACAAACATCTTTGCGGGCATTGCAACGCAGGTTGCGAATGGGTTGGGTCCGTCACTGGACGGCACGCTCAGTGTTGCGCTGCAGGGCGGGCTTCCCGTGGGCGAGAACAGCGTTAACAACAACAATCGCGTGGTTACCGGTCTGTACCCTCGCAAAGCCGGGACAACTGACGCCGCCTACACGGTCCCAGAGGCTCAATTGCGCGCTGCAATCTTCATCCCGCCGGGCTTCACATATGGCACGAAGACGCCCGTGCTATTCGTCCCTGGAACAGGATCCTACGCAGGAACGAACTTCGCATCCAACATTCGCAAGCTGCTTACAGGGAAACCATTTGCGGACCCTGTGTGGCTCAACGTGCCCGGCGCGATGCTGGGCGACGCGCAGACGAACAGCGAGTACGTGGCGTATGCGATAAACTACATCAGCGCTG
>JUDZ01009301.1:0-19086 GCA_000812845.1 Stagonosporopsis tanaceti | reverse complement strand
CCCCCCCCCCCCCTCCCGTTTTATGTATATGAGGTGAGGGAGTAGGGCACGTGACAATGTACAGGGAGTACTAGGTACGGGGTGAGGATATGTGGGGAGAAGATGTGAGGAAGACATATGGTTGTCAGCCATGGGATTCCAATCCAAGCATTACGAGTAACGTCTTAAAAAGGTACTGCGTAATTCGTTCACTGTTGTTCCAAATGAACAATACAAGGGCCACGAGGGAAGCTGCCATAAGCGCCAAGGGAGGACGATCCATGGCCAGGGAACTCCCATATAGATTGCAGGCTCGTATGCAGTGTTGGTGCGTTTTGCTGCGTCCATATTCATGAAGCTTCAGCGTTTCTTAGTTAAATGGTCAGCGGTACGGTCGTAGTGCATCACAGAGTTGTTCTGAGCGCGTGGGCTTACTGGACGTCCGGGGGATCTATGCCAAACTCTGGCTATCTTCATAGAAACGGCAGTGAGTAGTGTTCGAGCCGCCCGCCAAGTCTCTTGAGATAGCTTATGATCAGCCATAGTCTTTGGCAGGAACAAACTAGTGTAAATACGCGGAGTTCACGTGATGCTGTGAGCAGGTGTGTGGACTTGCAAGATTCAGTATTGGGAGTATATTTGCCAACAGCGGTCGTATTCCAGACTCTTGGTCGCAAAAAAGAAACGTTCTTGACAGATGCACACCAGTAATATGGTTGGCGTGATCAAACTTGACTCCCGCTCAGTAGTGCTCTTGTATCTCCACACAACATATGTCTTTCTCCTGACAAGTAACTTTACTAGTAGACCCTTTCAGCGCTTTGGCTTGCTTGTAGCTTGGATACTCGCTTTTGACAGCACCACATCGTGGTAAGACTGCCATTTTGGTATTCGTCCTGGAGTAAGAACAAGCATTGTTAGCGTTTCGACTGCGGAAACATCCTATACCATGAGCATTACGACTTCAATGAAATCAGCCCCAGATGAAAATGTGACTCTGTATGCTGCTCCTGTCGAAGCGTTACTCGAAGTGCAACGTGGAGGGGTGAAGACTGAGGGCAGTTGCGACCAGGGTCAAAAACACCTTACCCAATCGGGACTTAGCTCAAAACACCTGGCATCTTGAAGATGTGTATCAACACCGCCGCTGTCGACCGACTCTCCGGAGTGCACACCGCCGCCATGGATCGGATACTGCGCCTCTTCACATTGCTGATCGCCGTCATTGCGCCGCTCGCCGCCGCCCTCAAATTCGACCTGCACCCTGTTTCGTCGCACGACGCCGCCAAGTACGAGCGATGCATCCGCAACTTTGTCGCAAAGGAGCAGCTGGTCGTCGTCACAGCAATCCTGGACGGCTATAGAGGAGATGGCCAGAGGGTCGATATGCATGTATGTGCACACTCGAGTGTTGGCCCTGCAATGCCAGGGGCGCAAGCACCCTCACAGCTGCTAACGTCAACAGATCCGTGACGCCATGGGCAACGACTACCACCGCCCCAAGGATGTCGTGGGCGAGAACCGCTACGCTTTCACCTCGCACGCCGACTCGGCCTTCGACGTGTGCTTCGAGAACATCTACTCGGGCGCGCAGACGACCAAACACCCGCGCCACGTCGAGCTGGACATTGACATTGGCGCCGACGCCAAGGACTGGAGCGCCATCCAGGCTGGCGAGAAGCTGAAGCCCGTCGAGGCCGAGCTGAGGCGGATTGAGGAGGTTGTTGGCGAGATCGTCACCGAGATGGACTACCTGCGCGGCCGCGAGCAGAAGCTCAGGGACACCAATGAGAGCACCAACGAGCGCGTCAAGTGGTTTGCGTTCGGTACCATGGGTATGCTGGTTGGGCTGGGTGCGTGGCAGGTCGTCTACCTGAGGGCGTACTTCAGGAGCAAGCACCTTATCTAGACACCGTGTTGGAGAAGAGACAGTTGAGACGAGGACACAATTGAAACGAAGAGACAAGCGTAGAGGATTTGAAGTCGAAGTTGAAAACACAGGCGACGAACAGCATTGTACGAACAGCATGAGTTTAGCGGTGTGTATTGCAGCCAGCCACGAACTCCGCACGGCGTTGTCGGGGCATATCCAAATGAAATTCTGCGAAAAGTCATCTCACCACCCCCATGATGCAAATTTCGCTTCACCCAATACTCCAGACGAGTTGACGGCCCCCAGAAAATACTCTCTGTGCCCTTGACATGCCACGTCTAGCACAAACTCTTTCTCTCGCTCTCGCCCAAACACGTCTCCTCACCTCGATTTCCTTACCGCTCATTGGCTAGGTCGGGATGGGGACTGGTGACCCCAGTGCAGGTCATGGCTGTGCATTGCTTTGTTGTCGGCTTTGGGACTGTTGCGACAGCCCGCCAGAATCGAGGACCGCGTTACATACTTGCATTGGCTTCCACGAGCGTGGGGTAGGGTCTCCGGTGATGTGCTCTGAAGGACGACAGCGCGGGCTTTGATTAGAGGGGCTTCGTGTTCTGCACTTATGTTTGGAGTTGGCTGTGGCTTTGGATGGTCACTCAGTGAGCGTGAGGAGGCTTGGAATAAGGCTTAATTCGAGGGTTTGTTGGATGGGATCGGGGGTGTAAGGTGTTTTAACGCTGTTGTGAGTGTTTACAGTCAATCGTGATCTTCACAGTTCTGGTCGTAGTTACATTGTTTATGATCTTGAGATTGATCTCGATGTCAGTATGTGACTGATGTTGTACGCTACAGGCCTTGTATGTGCTCTACTCGGGCATTCTATTAGCAGTCACCAGGGTCAGATGTCTGTCACCAACGCTTAGTGGGTGAGGCCGTCATTGGCGTAAAGGCCAGAAGTACGTCCGCACTACTCGATACTCTTGGCAGTAGCTTAGAGCAAATGAGCATATTCTCTGGAAGTTGCATATTCTCTGGAAGTTGCATGCTCGTACATCGCAAGCGTCACCTCGTCGAGCTTGGCCTTAACGCCTGCCTTCAAGACGAAGGTAACAGCGTCTCCTCCTTCTTAGCATGCTCCTCCAGCTCGCTCTTCTTGCGCCTATAGGCCGCCATCTTTCTGTACCACTGTCGCATCTGTGCATCGTCATACAGCTCGTCTTCATCCTCCTTGGAAAGATCGATCCTACTCTTCAGCTTGCGGATACTGGCGTTCTTGCGCTTGATAATGCGTTGAAGGCGAGTGCACTTGATGAGATGTAGGCGTAATCTTGTAGTTTCTGCTAGCACCTGTGTAGTTCAGCGAGGTGTTCTGTCAGAATATCTTTCAGTACAGACCTTGGACTTTTCTTTGGCCTCAATATCGTCGGGAGATTCACCAGGAACCTTGATGCGCATTCTGGGACGCTTGCCATCGCTGACTTCTTTGTTTCTCCTTGACAGATCGGTGACGAACGCTCTCTGCCTCTCGATCTTGTCATCGAGGATAATCAGTTTAGTGTCGTAGACTGTGACCTCGTAGATAAGCCTGCTAACTATCGAGTGTCAATTTTGATCATGAGATGCGGACGATGGGTTTCTTACGCCGCTCCAGAGCCTTCTCTGGATGGTGCATGATGATGGACGAATCGTCGCTATGCGGACTTGTGGTCGATTTGGTGGAAAGAAAGAGGCACGCCTGTGTTTGAAGTGCAGATCAGCGGAATTTGGTGCCGGGACAGGTAGCTCAAACGCTAGAAGCTTCCAGCCACGTCACAGCAGTTCACTTCACCTTCACCTTCATCTTCACATGAACAACTCAGAATTGCAAAGCAGACTATCTCTGAAGAGAGCCGATTCGGCTACAGTGTGGTAGCAGGGGTATCGTTCTTACCCTATCTCTGAATCGTGCGGCGGCTTCCAGATGACAAGGCGCTGGGCAAGAGACGATCACTTGAAAATCACCACGATATTTGATCTGGTTATTGGCATCGTTCTTGCATTTGTCATTGGCACCACCTGTGAATATGAGGAGTATCCAAGGTATGCTCATGGTGCTCACGGGCCCAACGTTTCGAAAACGGAAGGTATGGGCAAGTACATCAGAGGCTCAAAGCCAGGCTTTGGTTCCTCAAGGATCACAGACAGCTCACTCGCCGCTCTCGTCCTCGGAACCCTCTGCGCTTTCATCCGCTGCATCCGCATCGCTTTCGATCTTGGAACCCTTGTTGCTCTTGTCCGTCGAATCCTCATCGCTCTCGTCCTCGAAGTTCTTGTCATATCCGGCGTTCGGGAGTATCTTGGCAAGCTTGCGCCTGTTGTCGCTCTCTAGGCCACTAATGAGAAAGCTCTCACCATCGTGTCGATCCAGGGCAAAGACTTAGTCCTCCTTGTCTCCATTCTCGTCTGTGGTCTTTGCTGCTGCTTCGGCTTTGGTACCTGCAGCCTCTTTCACAAGATCACGGATGAGGTAAGAGCGGTCAATGAGCTTCTGGATGAGGTTCAAGATCACGGGAACGAGCTCAAGCTATACATGTCAGCAAGTGTGTCAGTCCAGCCATGGACGGCTTCCATACCTGGCGCATCTCGTCTTTGCTGATGGCCGTAACCAGATCGTCGAAACCGTCACGGTTGATATCGGTGCAATTCTCAAGTTCTGCCACAATACTGGCGTAAGTGAACTTAGCACGATACTTGCTGTTCTCCACGAGGCTCTGGATGATGTAGGGAATGTCCTTCTCAAGTTCATGGTCGAGTCTGCGGAAGTGACTTTCCATCGAAGGATCTCCACCACCCAAAACTGTCTGTCTTAGCTTCTAACTGTAAGAGTATACGAGTGGTTTTACCTTCATAGAGGTGTTTGTTGAGCGCCTGGATGGCGCGATGCGTGTCCATGCTCGCTGGATAGCTGCAGACCTCCGGTTTGCAGGCTGCTGCTGTTGGAGAAGAGTTAGTGAGGCGTTTTTTGGGCTCTGGCCTGTATTTATAAGTGTGTCCGTGCGGGCTTGTGCCTACGTCTCCACAGCAGCTGACTTTCACCCACACTCCAAAACACTGCAAGACGTCATACTTGATCACGTATCAATGTGGTGCATCGAACATGGAATGCTGATGTTCATCGCCGTTGTAATACTCTAGAAATCTTGTTGATTCCACGAGCAAGGACCTTAAGATAATTCTGACATCGGACTTTCCGAGCCGAAAACGCCATCACCGCCTCAACAGTTCCATTTCCAGCTCTACCCTGTCTCTTGCTACACGCTCAACTCTTTTCTTCCTCAGCTCGACCAGCTCGCTCTCTTCTCGCTCTAGCCTTGTCTACTGATTGTTAGCTATGACTCTGTAGGTTCTCCCATTCCTGCAGGGTTGCAACGCTCACTTACCATCAGTGTCTGCAACTCGTCCGCGCACTTGACCCACAGGTTGTACCACTTCTTGGTCCTATTGTCTTGCATATCTTGATGCTTGCTAGACAGCAGTTTGCCTCGAGCTCGAACGTATGTCTTGTATGTTTTGCGGTCCAGAGTTCGGAGGGCGTTGAGGTTGCATCTTCTGGACTCGAGTTCGAAAGTAAGGTCGTGGAGGCTTTGGGGGAACTGTGAATAGAGTCAGTGGATCATAAGAAGACACTGTGAAGTAGTGGCTTACTTTAGGCGAGTTCGACATTGTGGAACAGTTGAGAGAGGTCGAAGTTGGGTTTGCGTGGAGGGATTTGAAGGCGACGAGGAGTGCATTGTGAAGGCTGTAACATTGTGAATTGACGTATATATTGTCAGTTGTTTGCTATATCCTGGTGGAACTGCATGCGGGCTGTAGCGATGGTAAGTGAAAGGGTGACATATACACTGAATGTGGAGGAATTCCAGCAGAGTGCATGGACTCGGTACTAGATATATGGTCTACTAGACATGTGTCCGTAGAAAGGGGCCGGAAAGTCTATACAGATGGCATGTGCTTAGATCACCTGCGATTGTCCGTCAATCAAGTTTGCTTCACTTTCGTAATGTTGAGCGACCTTGGCCGAGCAATGTGACGATGAGGAATCACATTGCAGAGAATTTGACAGATAGTGTTACACCAGTAGACTCATAGACACGAGCAAGCGCAATACAATAGATCAGGGTTGCCGTAATTCCAGGTGCGCGAGAAGGCGATTTGCTCAGCCTTTCACTTGACGTCACTAGTTGTCACGTAATTTTTTTGAAGGGCAAGAAAAGGGAAGAAGGTATCAGAAGACGCAAGATTTATTGAAACTCAGCAAGAGTCATGCATAGAGTGTATAGCCAAGCGTCTGATGGCAAAATCCATGATCTCCGACTGTAAGCAAGAACAGATGCAACCAGTTTGACCAGGGTGCGCGTTCGATTCTCCGAATGTCGTAGACACTCGTGCTGCAATACACATCGGGCACCCTTCATTTCAACTCAATCAGGAGTGCGATTCTGATTCACCAGAAGGCATTTCGAAGTAAGGTTCGGGTTTGTTTTCAAGACACTCTTTGGCCTGCGACTCCAGTCCTTGGATTTCAGCCCCAAGAGTAGCAAGCCTTGCCTCGAAGAAGTCAGTAACCTTGCGATGAGAACTCAAAGTATTCATACCTTCAGTGGGGTAATCTTGTGAAAGCACTCGTTGTATGCCTCCACCGCAGTGTTATAGAGGCCTGCGTTCGTGATCGACTCTAACATGTCCGAAATGCTGTCCATCTCCTTGAAGAGATCTCCAATAGCTTTGTTAGTCGTTGCGACTTCATTGAATTTGGCTTCCGTCTGTTTTGCAAGTTCGCTAGCGCGACTGACATAGGCCGCCACCAAGGCGCTGTAGGCCTGCAGGGAAGGCCTGATTGTACCGTTGGTGATCGTAGGTGTAGATGGAGTCGACGACATGGCGAATTGATGAGAGATTGCTTGGTGGAGAAAAGTTGTAGCTGGGTATATAATGCGGTCGAACTTCGGGAACTAAGGGTATCGATAGCTACATTCACCTTCACCTCTTATACACCACCTGTGCACGGTCCAGCGGACAAGCACACGATCATGTGAGAAAAAAGCAATGACTCTCGGTATTGGAAGCGCGATTCGCAAATGGGCTCCAGTCCAATAGCGTCAGCGTAGTGCATTTGTGAAAACTTGTTCTTTCTGTTCGAACAATGTGTTCGGCACAGGCAAGAGTTACCGACGCACATCTCCATTCTATTCAGGATTTTCCACCCTTGCCCTGGCTTGATGCCTCCAAAGTAGCTCTGAAGGCTCAAGCGCGCTCCAGTCAGCGCTGTGTTCACCTTTTCCGTCGCGATGGCAGCTGAGATTCGTAGTCGCATTGATGAATCAAACCATATATACTCTCAATCTGCTTATGCACTCGTTGTATCTCGACCGCGGTGTTGCAGACCCTGGGGTTTGTGATGGTAGGAAATGTCTAATCAACGCGATATCTGTTTGCCAGTACGGTTCTTGGCAGACCTTGCGCCGTGCTGAACCTTCCGTACACTCTTGATTCCTTTGCCTCACCAGGCCTGCCACGTAGTCTCGAGAGAAGATCGAACTTTGGATACATTGCTACTATCTTGCGTCATAAGTGGCGCTTAGATGTGGAGCAGTAGTTGCACGATGAATGTCGAAAATCAGGTTGAACGTTTGTGATGAAAGAAATCGAAGTAGTTCCAGGGCAACCGCCTTCCTTCAAGACCCGGCAAAATCTTCCAGCATTAGAAGTCCTCCTCTTCTTCAACCAATGCTTCCATGAGCAGCGCCGTGGTGTCAGAGTACAGAACCTCGGTCTGACAGTACAGACTCCAATGTTCGTACAACTTCCGCAGCACCTCCTGCGCGCACCCATTCGCATACGCCCACCTCATCCCTGTTTCCAGAAGCATATAGTAAACAGCCAAGATATTGACAGGATCGTGTAGCTCTGCGCCTTGCTCTATGAGCTCCTCATATGTCGCTGCCATCAGAGACCCCTCCGCCACCAGTGCAACGAGCTGTGTCTGCAAATCCTGACATGAATCCCAGACCCTAGTCACCGTCTGCGAGATATCCTCCTGCATTTGCTGTAATCGCTGGATGGTGCGTTCTCTCTCGGTTGAGGCGAGAACTTCCTCGTGCAGTTGATCCCACCACAGCTCATCGCTAGAGGGATCAGCCCGTCGATTGGAGGGCCTGTGCTGCGCAGAAGCCGCGAGTTGCCTTGGATGTCGACGCGGGTTCTGGCGTGGGTGGTATGTGCGGAATTCTCGGCTTTCCTGGGCGCGAATGAAGTAGTAAAGGTTGGCGGTTGGATTCCACCAGGAAGGCATTTTCAGTTTGAATGCCTTAAAATCGCGAAGATATCCAAGATCCGAGGGTATCTGCTCTAGCCTTGAAGCCAGTCCTATATATACTTGTCGTTGCAGAATTCTATTAGGAGTTGGTTCACGGTTGCTAATCCATGGTTGTAAGTTCAAATGCTGAATAATTTGAACGCCTGAGCGCATTTAGGTATGGCACTGAGGATTCATGTAACAACCAGCTATAATACCGTGTGCTGGCTACAATTCAGAAATTTTGGTGATAATTATTGCGATTTCAGGAAGACTACGTCAACGCAACGCAGCCAGCGATTCCGCCTAAAATCACCTCTAACAGGCCAGTCACTGTTCAAGCCCACGCACGCAGAAATCAGATTCAAGACAAAGCAACCCGGAGGCATCCGCCCCTACACACCTCGCTTACCCTCCCCACCTCAAACGCTCCCTCATCCCCACATACCCGCACCAACATCCTCCTCCCCTCCACCTCCTCCATCGCAAGCACAGCACTCTCCTCCATCCTCCTCATCTCCTCCTCCAGCCCCTCAATCTGCCTCTCCCTCTCCTCCATTGATTTCCACGCCGCCAGCACAAACTTCTTCCGCAGCCGGATGTCATGCGCGTCTGTAAGTCTGCCGAGGCTGGCGGATAGGAACGCGTGGTCGGCGGCTAGTTCAGCGAACTCGAGGCGCAGGGTGGTCAGCTGGTGGGTGTAGGCTTCGGCGCGCTCGAGGGAGGTGGTGAGGATTAGGGAGGTGGAGGCGTGCATTGTTGATGCAGAGTATGGGGGAATTTATGGGGATTTGTGGATGCTTCGTGGGGAGTGCTCGATAGCGAGTTGTGGGGATCGCTCTGTGATCTGGAGACTTTCTGTGATGACTTGTAGTGTTTGCTTGACTGTGAAAATTACGCGGGAAGCGTAGAGCTTGTTTATGGTGCTTGCTTGATTGTGTAAAGTGTGGCTTGGTAAACACTTTGTGAAAGGTGATGAGGAGTTCTGTGACTGCAGGTCGATGTGTTTAGGTGAATAACTTATACAGTACAGCTGTAAACAAACATTGGTTCACCAACATTTTTCACTTTCTGAACCACAATTGAACGTTTCGGTACCTTTGTTTGTATAGGACCCTATCATGATCGGCTGAATCAATTAATCTCGCTAGCTATACCCAAATTTCTCTTAGCACAGCTAGACCATACTAATAATGATACACAAACATTCATCTTGCAGATAGCTGCCTTACAATGTTGTTCGGAGCCACGACCTACTGGATAATGTGCAACATCGCAAAATGTAATGGTTTCGCATGGCGCCGATGCACTCATGCGCCGCAGAGTCTATGAGAGTAAGTTGGTAGGAATTGAGGTACACCCCAAGGCGACATCCTCTTTGTGAGATGGGCATGATAACGTGAGTTGTGACGCAGCAGTATCACGGAAGGTTTGTCGTGCTGTGTGGTTGCGCCATGTGGTTAGTGATTTGATCTGGACAGCAGAGAAGCAAGCAAGATAGGACATCAACTTGGGGATTTGGTGCGTGGTGTCATGGAACACTCAATTCCAGTTATTGTTAGCACAGCATCGCGATATCACATCACATCATACGGTAGCAACAACGAGGTTTACCCGTAAACGGGAACGCAGGAATATAGTAACAAGTAATGAAATATCATTTTTTGCTCCTTCATCACCCCAACTACTCTCCATCCCCTCCTAGCAACTGTGCTCAAATGCAGCATCCAAATCCGCAATATCTGAATCGAACTCCGAGGTATCCGTGATTACAACTAAAAAAGACGTGGGAAGAAAGGGGGGTGCTCCAAATGTGACCCCGCAACCATGTGAAAGATAAATATGCTTCATCGACTCGGAATCGTCTCGAGGGAGGAGGGGGAGGTGTTTCGCTGACGTCGAGCAGGTGCCGACCGCGTCATCATGGCCTAGGCCATGAAGTCGAGTGAAAAAAATCTAGGAAGAGAGAGCCGTTTACGAGATGGTGGGTCCAGCCTTGATGACCTCAGTTCTGCAGATTGGTTAGCAGGCAAGCCATGGATTATGGTAAGAGAGGAAACTTACGTAGCCTGGTCCTCGTACTTCTTGAAGTTCTCGACGAACAGCCCACCGAGCTTCTCGACCTCACCCTTGAAGTCTGCGGTACCGTTCCAGCTCTTGGCCGGGTTGAGCAGCTCGTCGGGGACGTTAGGGCACGTCTTGGGGACGGAAAGGTTGAAGGTCTCGTAGGTCTCGAACTCGACGTTGGCGAGCTCGCCAGAGTGGATGGCGTCGAGGATGGCGCGAGTGTACTTGAGCGGGCAACGCTTGCCTGTGGAGTTTGTCAGTGGGAAGAAAGAAAAGAGTGCGGTGTTGAAAACTTACCGCCAGTGGTGGCACCGGCACCGACCCAGCCGGTGTTGAGCAGCCAGGCGTTGGCGCCGTGCTCCTGGATCTTCTCCGCGAGCATCTTGGCGTAGCGCATGGGGTGGAGGGCAAGGAAGGGCTGGGCGAAGCAAGAGGAGAAGGTAGCCTGGGGCTCAGTGATACCCTGTTCTGTGCCGGCCATCTTGGAGGTGTAGCCGGAGATGAAGTGGTACATGGTCTGCTCGGGGTTGAGCTTGGAGATGGGTGGGAGCACACCACGGGCATCGCAGGTGAGCAGAATGATGTTCTTGGGGTGGCTGTCCGACTTGCAGGGGATCTTGGTGTTCTCGATGTACTCGATGGGGTATGCGCAGCGGGTGTTCTCGGTCAGAGTGTCGTCATCGTAGTCGACGACACGGGTGACGGGGTCGAAAACGACGTTCTCGAGGATAGAGCCGAACTTGATGGCGTTAAAGATATCGGGCTCCTTCTCGGCGGAGAGACCAATGGTCTTGGCGTAGCAGCCGCCCTCAATGTTGAAGACACCTGTGTCGGACCAGCAGTGCTCGTCGTCACCGATGAGCGCACGCTTGGGGTCGGCAGAGAGAGTGGTCTTGCCGGTACCAGACAGACCGAAGAAGACGGTGACATCGCCGTTCTTGCCCTCGTTGGCGGAAGAGTGGAGGGTGAGGACGTTGTGCTTGACGGGCATTTCGTAGAAGAGAACTGTGAAAATTCCCTGAATCAATGTTAGCGTTGACTCCGATCGAATTGTATGTATAACAAACCTTCTTCATCTCTCCTGCGTACTCAGTACCAAGGATGACCATCTCTTTGTCGGCGAAGTTGATGGCAACCGATGTGGCAGAGGTCATACCGCTTGTGTACCTGTTGGCAGGGAAAGCACCACCGTTGTAGATGACGTAGTCAGGGTGGAAGTGCTCAAGCTCCTCTCTCGAGGGACGGATCAACATGTTGCGCATGAAGAGAGCGTGGTAGGCGCGGGCGCAGACAACGCGGACGCGTATCCTGTAGCGCTCGTCCCATCCTGCGAAGCCGTCGACGACGTAGATGCGCTTGCGGGTGTTGAGGTAGTCAATGGCACGCTCACGGTTGATGCGCCAGACCTGAGAGGTGGTGTTAGCATCGTGATCGATAGACACGTGATAATCTCCCGAATGGAGAGGTTGTGCGCCTGCCTGCATGAAGAAATGCGGGGGAGCCGAGATCTAGCGCTGCAGCCTTGCAGGGGTGTGGCCTGCATCGGCTATGTGCCTAGCGCATGACGTCTGAAGCCGAATTCACGAGCCATTTTCTGCTGCGAAGTCCAGAGAGCTCGGCAGGGCAACCGGAAGCTGAAGAGAAGTGATTTACTTACATCGGGTGCCATCGGCTTGTTGACAGGGCCCCACCAGATCTCGTTTTTCGAGGAGTCCTCCTCGACGATACGCTTGTCGGAGGGCGAGCGGCCGGTCTTCTCGCCAGAGTATGCTGAGAGAGCGCCAGATGATGTGATGGCAGAGCCGGTCTCGTAGACGAGAGCATCTTCATAGAGAGCTGCGACTGAAGGGTTGGCAATCTAGATTGATTGGGTCAGCTGGAGCTTCAGCTGCTAGTGAGAACAGCAGCAACATACAATTGCTACACGGTCGTAGTCGATGTGTGCCTTGTCGTGAAGTTCCTCTTCAATCTCAGTGTGCTCCTTCTTCGGCCTAAGAGTTGCTTGTTAGCTGTGTTTGCTTCGATCTCGGCCAATTGACCAGAGTTCGGACGGTGGTGAGGTCACTCACGTAATACCGGAAGGGTGAAGATTTGTCTTGTTAACTTGGGGAACCATTTTGAATGCGTATGCAGAGACTGAGCAAGAATGGAAATGTGATCGCTGCTGTAGTGACACCTGATGACGGACGAAGTCTTGGGTCAAGGGAGCTGGGCTTGAGCTGCAAACCACGGGGTGAGAGACTTCTTTAATAGCGTCACGATAGTCCACACTGACGACGTCGCTCTCACACAGTCTGGATGTGGGCCGGGGAGCAGCTGGGGCAGCGCGTGCTGATTGGGTGTAGGTGCGCGCGCTCGTAGTGTTCGGCTCACAGCTGACGAAAATAACGCGGAAGAGGGCACGAGGGCGCAAAAGACTCGGAACTCGTGGCCGGCAACTACGCCCAGGATCACGGCTGCTAGAGCACGCAGCTCTCGCTGCATCGCCAGCGCGCCTGAACATGTCTCAGCGACGATGGCCAGGAAGCCGCTCGCGTGCTGTCGCAGGTAGCTTTGTCGCTGTAACGATATCCTCCAGCTGGCCTCACCCCCGCAGCCCCTCCCTTCGTAGCCAAGCCCGTCTCAGGGTGCATTACAACCAAAGGCAGCGCATTGGCTCGGGCCTGTCACAAGCCTTGGGCGCGTCTGGCCGCCCCAGACGGTTGATCGGTTCCTACCCCACAGGCAAGCCTTAAGCCTTGCGTCACAGTAAAAAATGGCTGCCGGAAACAGGCTACGCTGCATTAGGGAGGGGGCCAGTGCGTCATCCCTCAAGCGGTCGCACCCACAAATAACCCAAAGCAACGCGCGATTGCTAATAGATTTGCAGACGGTGTGGCCCTCGTGATGGCTGAAGAAATTGTGAAACTATCGTGTAGCCACCGCGGCCCTGAGCCAACCTCGGGCGCGCTGGCAATTCGCGGCTCTGCAGCCCAAAGCTACCGTACCAAACACGCCCGGGGACCCTTCCATGCACGTTCGCGATAGTCGGTAGGGCTGGGCGCAGGAGGCGGTGCAAGATAGCAGCTGTTCCGATTCCAGCTCGTGGGCCACCAGATCCCTGCGCTCGCCGTGGAGCGCTACGCTTCAGAGATCAGTGTTTCGGGCGGACGGCTGTCGCACATGTTCGCCCTGGTCATCGTGATCGGGACTGCGTGAGGCATTTCGATAAACCGCACTGCGCAGCGGCTGCCTGTTCGGCTGGGCTGCGTGAAAAGGAGCACGTTAAGCCGAGATGTCGTTGTCTGGGCTTGCTCGCCCGGGCTATTTCGAGAAATGCCGCACGCGTCTGCGTCGACGACTCGTGAAGATGCAGCTCGTGACAGCTGCGGTACGGTCCCGAGGTGTCAGAGTGTACAGCCGTTTGAGCCTCACAGTTCGCACAGACAGGACTACCCTGGCGCACAGCAGTCACAGCATGTCGAAGCATTATTTTATGGTCACACCGCCTACTATACATTACGACTACCAATATCTATCTGCACACGTGCAGTACATCCGTGCAAACATCGCGAGGCTACTTGTTGCGCCTCAAATTTACGACGCGCTCCAGACTGCGCTGCCCGTCTCGGGAACGCACAAATGCGGAAAAGGTATTTCGCGGGGAAAGACAAGGAGCGGATATGACAAGGCCCAAGCCCAATTGGGTCGTTCATGGCTCGGCCGCGGGGGTTTACGGTTTCACCCGAACTAAGGAACAGCTTCTGCGCCGCAATGCTGCACCGAGCTCAGCTCTACGCTGCATCACCATTGCGCTGCTTCTTCTTCTTCGCGGCCTTTTCCTTACGTGCTGACGGCTTGAACACTGAAATGATCTTCTGCATGCCGCCAAGGTACAAGTATGTGCACAAGAAAACGACTGCGAAGTTGAAGAAGATAAAAATCCACATGATGCCTGCGACATTGTTAGCGAGGTCTCTAATCGCAGCAAACATCACATACCAAAGTCTCGCCAGATGTACTGCGGGAACACATTGAAACTGGCCGCAAATGCATCGCCGGTAGCGAACTGGCAGTACCCACACGTTCCGTCAGGCTGCGCTTCCACGTACCCACCGGACTGCTGCGCGAACTGCCCAGCATACGACTGGCAGTCTTGGCCCGGTGGGGGAGGGAAGATCGCCAGCTCGTTAGTGTCGCACCTGATCTCCTGGCCCTGGACCAGCAGAGCGAGGAATCCTTCAAGCAGGTATTTGAACGGCGTCAGCCAGTACATCCAGGCTTGCCAGAAACTGGGCAAGCCGGCGTATGGCACGACGACACCGCAGAAAGACACGACTATGTGATGTTAGTGTACAAGTCTGGAGACATTTGCAGGTCTAAGAACTTACTGAAAGTGAAGAAAAGAGGAACGAGCAGCGATGCAAGTAGCTCATTCGGAGAGAACGACGCGATTGCCTGACCAAAACCGAGGTAGAACACCTCGAACAGCATAACGAACAGCCACACGCTTGCAGCGGTGTAGGTATCGCGAGGAAATCCAGGTGGGAAGTACCAGCAGCACCAGTAGATGGTACCGGCAATGATGCGGTATGGAATCTCACTGAGAATAGCACCCCAGACCCAGGCCGTCCACGAGTAGATCTTAGCACTGCCCTCTCGGGACTCGTATATCGACCGGATGTTGATGAAGCGAGGTTGAAGTTGCTGAATCAGCGGCGGCGAGATGGTCAGGGTCATGAAGACCGAGAAGAGCCGCGACTGCATGTCGATCTGCGACTGGCCCAGGTCCCAGAAGGTGAAGCCATTGAAC
This sequence comes from Stagonosporopsis tanaceti, assembly GCA_000812845.1. Taxonomy (NCBI): domain Eukaryota; kingdom Fungi; phylum Ascomycota; class Dothideomycetes; order Pleosporales; family Didymellaceae; genus Stagonosporopsis; species Stagonosporopsis tanaceti. The sequence goes on along the minus strand of JUDZ01009301.1, from coordinate 4,041 downwards.
AGGCCGGTAATTATGTGCAGCATGACAACGCCGGTGACGTAGTCCGGGTCGCGCCAGATGGCGACGAAGTTGCGGTGTACGACTGCAAGCCACTGTGTCGTGTAGGGCATCGCGTACAGCCTGTCATCTTTTGCTTCGTCGTTCTGAGATGCAGACTTGCGGTCAGAAGCGATATCCTGGATCTCTTTGCCTAGCTTCTCGTTCTCAGAGGACTTCGACCATACATCGGCCCAATCCTGTCCTTTGTAATCGGGGTTACCGGCACCAATGGCTTCGAGCATGTACTCAGCGGGGTTCTCCTTGGACTTGCACTTCTTGGCTCCGTTACCCTCCAGGTACTTGATAAGGGTCTGCGAATCATGGCCAAGATCGCCAAAGTAGACTGTCCTGCCGCCTGACTTGAGGAGCAGCAGTTGATCGAACTCTTCAAAGAGAACCGCGCTTGGCTGATGAATCGTGCAGAGGATGGCTTGGCCGGCGTCGGCAAGCTTGCGCAGGAAGCGGACAATGTTGAAAGCGGCACCGGAATCAAGCCCAGATGTAGGCTCGTCCAAGAACATCAGGAGCTCAGGCTTACTGGCTAATTCCACACCAATGGTGAGCCTCTTGCGCTGCTCCTGGTTCAGTCCAGAGCCTGTTGTGCCGATGGCCGCGCCTGCGATGTCTCTCATCTCAAGCAAGTCGATGATTGTCTCCACGTAGTCGTACTTCTCTTGCAGAGGCGTCTCCTTTGGCTGGCGGAGGCGAGCAGAGAAGCGCAAGGCCTCGCGGACCGTGCTGGTCGACTCGTGGATGTCCATTTGCTCTGCAAATCCAGTAGATCGCTGGAATGAAGATGGCAGGGGTTTACCGTCTACAAGGAAGTCTCCGTGCACCACACCGAAGCGGATTCTTTGCGCCAGAGTGTTCAACAGTGTCGTCTTGCCAGCGCCAGATGCTCCCATAAGCGCAGTCAGCTTTCCTGGCTTGACGTATCCCTGGAATCGTTAGCTTTGTCGTGCTCGAGGTTATGACGAAGGAGATACGTACCTGAACGTCCTTTAGTAACGTGCGCTCACCCTTCTCGTACGGGATAGTGTAAGTAATGTTCTGGAACGTGAAGATCGTCTCGTTCTTCGCAACACCACCAAGCCTGTCATCAGAGCTCTCACTTTCACTCTTCTCATTGACAGTACCAGCCTCTGTCTTGCCAGATTCTTCGTCCCCAGGCTTCTGGGTCTCCATATCCTTCTCGACAGACTTGGGTACCTGGCCGCGCTTGAAGATAGTGACTGCACCACCGCCCTTGTTTGGCTTCTGGCTCTCCATACCAATGGCTGTTAGGCAGACGAAGAAGATGAACATGCCGCAGATGATACCGAAGTTGCGCCATAGATGACTTCGAGAGTAGCCAAAAGCCGCTTCGACGTAGTCGGCACCAGCGACAGTTAGCGAACCGGGACGACTGCCTTGGATTGCGCAAGACTGATACTGCTCCTCGGCACCAGGCACGCTAGGAGCGATATATGGCGGCGTACATTGAATCTCAAGGTTGTAGAACTCGTTAACTAAGATGCCCTCGAATCCGTACTGGATAGGGTTGATCCATCGAAGCCAACTGAACCACGGATGCATCTTACTTGGCGGGATCAGATAGCCAGTGTAAACGACAAGAGCCTGGATGGCGACACCAGTAATACGCGTAGCGATGTCGAGGGATCCAACAAGCGATCCAATCGCTCGGAAGAAAGCGTACATTGTCATGGTGATAATCCAGAGGAAGAGTAGCGAGATGAAGAATTGCGATGCCGTGCGCTGCAGGTTGGCCATGAAGTAAACAACCAAGTCGAAGATGACGACCTGGACCAAGACAAGCGGGATATCGACGACTGTTTGCGCAATGGCGTAGGCAGCGGGCCGGTAGAAGGAGAAACTCTTATGCTTCAGCAGTATTGGGCGACTTTCGAAGGCAGAGGTCAACTCAGCCAGCGCGAGGAGCGCGTTGAAGAGCAGCATGAAAAAGATGACACCACCACGAGGGAATGCGCCCTCAGCAGTGTTTGGCAGATTAAAGAACAAAGACCCCACAATCAGCGCCTGGAACAGGATACCTCCCCATTTGCCAACCAGCGACTGCGGGTCACCAATCATGACAAGTGCCTGGCGGCGAGTGCATGCCATGACCTGCTTATGGAACGGCAGGGTGAAGTTCTTCGTTTTAGTAGCCTTCGAAGCGGCAGCACGGCGGTCCTGAGCCATGCGCTGCGTTTCTCTCTCGAACTCCTCGAGCTCGGCAAGGTTATTCTGAGCTTGCTCGCTATCCGCAAACGCCTTGCCAAACTGCGCGCCAGTGCGCGGGATGCGATCTTCGTAACCATCCTTGATGTGACGCTCGTGGTCGTCGGTGACGGAGGTGAGGAAGTCAGCGGTTGTCCAACGGTCTGGCTGGTGGAAGCCAAGGTTCTTGAAGTACTCTGCGGCGCGATCCGCGGGTCCGAAGTAGCAGCACCGGCCCTCGTGAATCAACAGTACCTTGTCGAACAGGTCGTATAGCGACTCGCCGGCCTGGTAAAGGGCGACGCTGGTAGAGATATTTGCCATGTTGGTAAGCGAGCGCAGACTCTGCACGTACTCGAGAGCTGTCGAGGCGTCGAGACCCTTTGTAGAGTTATCCCATGATTGTACAGATGCTTTAGTGATCATGGCTTCTGCGATGGATACACGCTTCTTCTCGCCACCAGATACACCACGGACCAACTCGTTACCGACTTTAGTGTTCATCGTGTGCTCGATCCAGAAGAGCTTGGTGACGACGCGGAGGAACTCATTGACATATTCCTTGCGAGACTCGCCTTCCTTGCGAGAGTTCTTGCCAGGCGTTCGAGTCTTCAGGGCAAACTTGAGTGTGTCCTTGACCTTCAGGGTCGCGTAGTGGAGGTCGTCCTCAGGATTGTACAGCACCTCACTTCGGTACTTCTTGGCCATCTCATCCGCGTCAGTACCGCCATACTTGACTTCTCCGGTAATTTCTTCGTAGCCGAAGCGCTGGTTGCCCAGCATCTTCAGGAAGGTACTACACCCACTGCCAGGTCGTCCCAGGACGAGCAGCATTTCACCCGGCTTGATGCAACCACTGAAGTCATCGATAAGGGTACGAACAGGAGGCTTGCCAGCAGCAGCTTTCGGCCCGCGCGTGACAAGGTTCTTGACGAAGCGGATTGGGTTCATGAAGATATCGCCGGCTGATGGTTGCAGAGCAGCCCCAAGCCCTTGGCCTTTGACAGTAAGGTTCTTAAAGGTGACACCGAGGTGGCGGGTCTTCTCTTCTTCTGAACTCTCCTGCCGTGTGTGCCCAAACATTTTCGACATCAAATCGTTGATCTCGTCTTGCTCATCTTCAGCGCTCGAGGCAGTGGCTTGTGTATCTTTCCGTCCAAGACCGTTGCTCTGGCTGGTCCTACGTCTCGACAATGCGCGGAAGAGGTCTTCCTCTGTCATTGGTTTCGACTTTCTTGGTTGTAATTGAGGCCGAGCAGCTGAATTGCTCACGGCATTTTCGCTAGGCTCGTCAGACTCGGAGCCTGACGAAGAGTCGCTGTGCACCAATTCCGGAACAACTTCCTCCTCGCGCTCCAGCTTGGGTTCTACTATGGTTTCGTCCTTTGTACCTGGCACGCGATTCTCGACAGCATCTGGTGATGGGACGGCGGTGCTATGGCTTGATGCAGCGGACAGACCAGCTCCCTGTCCGCCGTAATAGCTTTCGCTCGAAGTGTGAAGGGCATTGTTGATGAATGTCGCGCCTGTGGTGCTCTCGTAATGTGTGTCGTCGGTCTCTTGTGTCTGATTCTGGTTTGTGGTATAGGATGTCTGTCTATTTGTTTCTGCCGGAGTTTCTATCCAGCCTCCAGGAAGCCGGGACGCTGAAGGCGTGGGACGTTCATTGGAAGCCATATGGCTCTAATGTCCCTGCAGATGTCAATCGAAGTAACGGTACAGAAGTGACACGAGCAGTACCAGTTCAGGGACCACTAAACCAGTAAACAAAAGCTGGGATGCGGG
>JUDZ01009300.1:0-19049 GCA_000812845.1 Stagonosporopsis tanaceti | reverse complement strand
TTTTTTTTTTTGGTAAACATCGCACCTGCTAACACCTACCAGTCTCTTGGGCAGGTCTGCTCTATTTGACGCTGTTCCTCGCGTCCAAATTCTCTGTCGCAATTCCTTTCCTCGCTCCGCGCCCCTTCTCAACGAACCCTGCGTACACCTCCGCCGTCACACCGTCGAACCTCAAGTCTCGTACCTCGACCGACCGATCAATTCTCCCTGTCCACAAGCAGGAGTCGACCCTCACGAATCCTGCATATGCCGAGAATGACGCAGTGGTACCCATTCGCTATCAATCAGCTGCCCCGCCTGTTTACACACTGGTGCTCATTCTCGCACCCGTCGGCACGGCCATTTACGTGACAAGCACGCGATTTACGGACTTTAGACATTTCGGTTTCGACCTGCTATTCGGCAGCTTGATCGGCATTACAACTTCGTGGTTCTCCTTCCGCTGGTATCATCTACCCATCACGCGCGGAGCAGGCTGGGCATGGGGTCCTAGAAGCTATGGACGCGCTTGGGGTATAGGCGTTGGCGTTGGCAGTTATGTGGGTACTGAGGGCTGGAGCCGCAAAGGCAAGAGCGAGACTCAGAGGAGGAATGGTGGTGATGTGAATGGTGGACATCAGCATGGATATGCTGCGGAGGCGACCAGCCAGGATGGAATAATTGAGATGGAGAGGAGGGATGGGTTTAGGGGGAGAAACGATGCCACAGCGGCGGACGAGCCCATGTACGCACCACATGCTCAGGGCGCGCATGCTGTCTAGGTCGATCTAGGACGGAATTGTAAAAAGATATTGGTTCAACTGTTGTATACCACCAGACTCGCGATCGGCTTCAGGACATTTCTTTGCGAAATCTAATCAGTAGCACGTTTTAATGATCAAATTCACATCACAAAAAAAGACGAAGTAGTGGGTATCATGAATTGATGCTTTTGCCCTATCAACCAAACTCCTGTCACGATGCCAAAACTCGCACACCGTCTACAACTTCTCGAGCAATATCCTGGCTCCCGCATTCCCCCTCGGCAAATCCTCCTTCTTCTCGCCCTTTTTCCCCTTCTTCGCCTTGGCATCTGCATCCTTGCCCTTGGCCGGCCCAGCAGCAGCCTCCAGCTTCTTCTTCTCCTTCTTCAACGCCTTGAGCACCTCGCTCTTCTTCTCGAAGCCCTCGGCCTCGGTCAACGCAACAATCACAAACGAGCCCTCGCCCGTTGCCCAGTCGATGACGCTCTCCTTAATCTCCGCCCACAGCATGTCCGCGAACCCCAGCGCCGGCGTGACAGGCACGACCTTCTTGGCCGCGGGGTCGTATTTCCCGCCCTGCACAAGTGTCTTGAGCATGTTCTTGCCGTGGCTGGTGGCCTTCGCATCGGCTGCGCTGGCGGGTAGCGACGCGTCGAGGATCGACTGCGCCAGCGCGGCGACGGCGGTGAGAGCCTCTTTGCGCGTGGCGGGCTCGACTTCGGGCGCGCCGACGAGGATCTCGCTCATGAACTGCAGGCCGAAGGTGAAGGAGGCGAAGTCTGCGGCGCGCGCGGCGATGGCGTTGAGCAGGGGTGCTTCGATGGATTTGGTAATCTCCTGGAGGCGCGTGTGCGGGTCCTTCTTTGAAGTCTTTTCACGGATGCTGTACACTTCTGCGAGGCGCGAGCGCGTGTTGTCGTCTAGGAACCATTTGGCATCAGCGGCGAAGGGGTAGAGGAGCACAGTGCGGGCGCGTGTATCGTTGCACAGGTTGAGAACCTTCTCGGGGAGGGCGTCGTTGCCGGGCAGGAGCTCGCTGTAGATGGACTTGGAGGAGAGCTTGGTGTCATCGGTGACGGCTAGTGCGGCGAGTAGGACGTGGTGGGCGTACTGGTCGAAAGCCATAACCTCGATGGTGTCTTTGTATGGTCGGAGGAACAGCTTGCGATCCTTCGCTGAGCCGTAAGCGAAGCAAAGCGACACGAGGCGCGAGCCTGACTTTGTGAATGCGAGGTTCTTCATCAGATCGACGTTGTCGGCCTCCTCTCCCTCCTTTAGTGTTGGGTCAGGCTTGAGGTGCTCGAGGAAATCGTTCGCTTGCTCTGTGCCGGGTTCGCAGACCAGGAAGTACTGCAGCATGGCGTCGTGGAGCATGGTGAAGCCGTTGAGCTTCTTCTGGATGAGAGAATTGATCTGGTTCTCCAAGTAGCCCATAATGGGTTTCCTCTTCTCTGGCGACTCCTTGAGGATGGTCGCCAGGTCTGCGCTCGCCGTACCCTGCGCTCCAAAACCTTGGATAGAGAACTCTGCTCCATACCATTCGCGCAGCATGCGGTTCTTCTGTTCTGGTGTTGCAACCGCCCTGTAGATGTCGTCCAATATCCATGCTGCCTCGGGGTGGTTGATCATGCGCTTGACGTGTCCGTAGAATTCGGTGATGATAAGATCGCGGATTTCAGGGTCGCTGTAGCTTTGTTAGGTCCTGCAGCAACATTTCCTATCATGCTGGACTTACCCCTTCTCGACCAACTTGGCAATCAAGAACTTCGAGTACTTGCCCTCAGACAGTACTTTGAACTCGCCCTTCAGCTCGCGCGCAATCATCCTCCTCTGCTCCATAGTCGAGTACTTGATCGCTGTCTGGATGACTCGTACCGAGTCGTGCTTGAAGACAAAGTCCTTGACGCGGCCGGTAATGATCTCGAACAGCTCCTTGACAAGCTCTTTGCGCTCATCCTTCTCGATGTGCGACTTCAGGCGCAGCTTCTCCCACAGCTTCTTAGAGCGCTCGATAACGTCGGCATTGGGCTTAGCGTTCTTGCGTTCTTTAGCGAGGGCTTTCTGCTTCTGATGCGCTTCGCGGGAGTTGCTTGCTGGGTAATGGTCAGTCGTATTGGGGCGCACATAGAGTATAGTCCTTACCATGCATATCGGCAAGCTTGGAAGAGATCTCCTTAGGCGTCTCGTACTTGGACTTCTTCTTCTTCTCCGTAGGCTCTTCCTCCGCTTTGCGCTTCTGTGTCTTGCTCTTTGGCTGTCCCTCGGAATCGCTGTCGGCCATTTCGACGTCGGGGTTCGCAGAGAAACCGCTGTAGCCGTTCTCCTGCTCGCTGGTGTCGGACTCGTCGAGGTCTTTGGCGACCTTCTTGATCTTCTTCGCGGGCTTTACGCCATTCTTTGAGTCGCCTTTCGAGGATTTCTTCTCCGATTTATCCTTCGTGCTCTTCGCCGGCGCAGCAGACGCTGTAGACTTGGTCTTGATTCCGGCCATTGTGTTGTGTTGTCGTGGATTGCCGTTCCTCACGCGCACGCCTCAAGCCTGCGATTTCTGAACTTTTTTTGCGGAGCTCACCCGTTCCGCGCTAGCTTCACCGCCTGCGCCGCCGGTGGGGCAGATTTATCTGTCAACCATCATGATCTGAAGGCCGCATACCATTCATGAGCGTAACGTCTTCGGCACGCTGTAACTCAAAACACAAACAACACCATGGCATTGCTGTGGTGTCGAATATATACGTGACGATATTGTGAGAAACTCTACTTGTCGGCCGAAATTGTGAGAAGGTCTACTTGTCGACCGATACAAGGCACGAACACCTCTTTCAGTCACACGCTCGCAGCCTAGAGTTTCCCATTTGCGCCTGCAGCATTTACTTCTGCCATGATAGCGATGTCAAAAACAGAGTCGAGATCTGTGCATGCTCGATGACCCCAGCTTCAGATAGATTCTGGGTGTAGGGAACGACTGGAGGCAACATGGTGCAACTCGAATATGGATGTCCAGCTACACAATCTCTTCTGCAACATCACGTTTCCTAAGCTATACGACACATCTTCGATGTCGTCGATGTTTAGTCGCGTTAGCGTCTGCTGCAAGGCCGCGTCCTCTATGTACGTCGCGATCCCGGAGCTGGGGAAATGTCAAGAACGTCACGGTCCGGCGCCCTACGCACGCTTCTCCGGTTGCCAGCTCCCCACACATCTTCTTCCTTCTCATCGTTTTAGGTAATGGATCGAGTAGGCACTCTTGCTTGTGTTTCAGCTACCAACGTCCAGCCACCAAGTGTCTTTGTCAATTCGCCGCAATTCCAAGCCGTAGCATTGCGTTGCCTACATCTGACATCAGTCTGGTTCCACCGTCAGCCAAGGTATACTGAGGGTAGACCGCGTACACCTCTTGGCTGTCAGGTCCCAGGGTTATGGACAAAGTCTGTCAAACACCTCGTCGGCGGGACTGGAAGATGAGAACGGACCCAGAATACTGACTCGCCGATCTTGAGCTACGCCTCGATCGTTCTGCACGCTGTACTGCGCCTACTTCGAAAGAACTTGACTGTGCTAAGATTCAGGTATGCCTGCGTGGAGCTCATGACTACAGAGACATACAGCAACGTCATGTTTGTTCCGAGCCACGAGGGCAGAGCCACATGCAATATCCAAGGACTCCCTCCCATACCAGCCAGAGGCACACTAAACATATATCACAACACAACTGAAGTAGCCATCTGTTTTTTGCGTGCATACCAACAAGCGCCTGCTCTAGACTCAGCTCCAGCGAGGGCCAGCAGAATATGGCTAGAAAGTGACCCTGAATTACAACATCACTTACGAACACCGCCACGAATTTATCGCCGACAGAGTTTATTTCACATCTACGGGTCTCCTCTAAGGCATGTCCGAGGGCTCTGCACAACGAAGCAGACTATTGGTGTCTCCACTGATGTCCATATTGTGACTTTCTGGACGCTGGTCGACGAACGCGCAATATGCCGAGACTCTAGAAATGGAGATCACAGTATCGGTATGGTCTTGGGGAACGGACACTTGAGCCGGTGTGATGTCGACGAGTTCATCAACGATGAGGTCGAAGATAGCACTGCCACTTAGATCTCTAACCCATCTATATAAAGAGCTCTGGCAGGGCTTGAATGTCTAACAACCAGACCAACCACATTAACACACTCGCTCAGCACAACCAACATGAAGCTCACAACCGCAGTATGCATCATTAGCTTTGCTAAGTGAGTTGCACGTCCGGATCCAACATTGACGACTTTGCTTACGCTTCTCAGTGCCGTACTTGGCGCCCCGACAAAGCCGGACGACTCCAAGAATGTCGGCCAAGCCGACTCACATGGTCCTTGGAAGCCTGGGGGTACCGGTTACCCCCAGAGCCAGCCCAAGGCCCACATTCATTCAGGGCAGCCTCAGGGACAAGACGAGAAGCCATCAGCTGGCGCTGGCGGCAAGCCTTCTGGAAATACTCCTGCTCTCACCCACGCCGGTGGTTCCGCAGCTCCAACAGGAGCTGCGCAAAAGCCAAGGCCTTCTACATCTGGTCTCAGCGGTGGTAAGCCCTCAAGTGCTGTTTACAGCTCCGCTGCCGACAAGTCCACACCCGCCGCCGGAGAATCTATCGCTGGTGCCAGCAAGTCAGTTCCTGCTGCTCCCAAATCGTTTGACGCGGACGCACAGTCTCAAGGGTATGGGTACATCATCTTTGTATAAGTAGCATGATGCTGATGCACTTTTTAGATATCCAGTCGCTCCTGTCCCAACACCGCAGCAGTCCTCAGCTGACAGCTCTTTTGTGATCTCTGTCCGGCCGACTCCTGCTGCGCGACAGTTCGGCGGTGGTCATAAGCCATCCGGCGGGCAGATGTACCCTACTGGCACCCAACCGTATCCTACTGGTGGGCAGGCGTACCCTACTGGTGGCCGAGCAGGCAAGGCTTCCGCCTCCGGAAATGCCAGCGGCGAGGGAAAGGAGCAGGGCCAGGGTCAGCAGGGTGGTGGAAAGCAGCATGGTGGCAACAAGAATGGTGGAGGCCAGCAGAAGGGCGAGGGTCAGTCTCACAGCAACGAGTTCGGAAATAAGCAAGGTCAAGGCCAAAGTGGAAACAGCAAGGGTAATGGCCAGGGTGGCTACGGACAAGGTGGACATGGCTATGGCCAGGGCCAGCAGCATGCAGGCTCCGACAAGGATAAGTCCAAGAGCGGCGAGAAGCCTCAGGGCGGTGGCTCCAAGAGTGAGTCCGAATCTAAGGCCCCTCAGTAAGGAGAGCGATGTTAGGATATAGTCGAGCATTGGCTACATATCTTCGACACATACAGATGTACCGGGATGTCAGGGGGCTATCTTTACAAACGACAAACCACTCCTTTGGTTTAAACGATCCTTGTTGTACTATCAATCTCAAACGCGACAGTACCAGGCTGCACTTTCCCCCCCGCAAAGTTGCTGGATTCATTTTGATGAAACTATAGTTTGCTCCTAAGTTCATTAGTAGGTTTACTCAGATCTCATACTCTCAGGCTTGACTTCGGAGCTGAATACTTTGACACTTGTTTATACTTCGACTCGACATTAGCAGCTGACCCATGTATCCATCAGAAAGGCACCCACCTACATCTCAATGTGTACGGCAGGGCATATCTGACGTCGTTCTATATTACATCCCGACTTCCCCGCCAGCTCGTGCACAACTTAGTCCATCAACCTGGCTTACATGCACCGACACCGTGACAGTTTTACACAATCACGCCCCTCGTCGGCAACCTCGTCGGCGTCTCGAGAAGAACAACCCATAGCACTGCCTAAAGACCACGTCTCTTCTCATGTATTGTCACGACGTATTCGTGCGATTTAAGGATTATGTCTGTATCTTAAAAGGTACTCGATCCGCTTGTACATGTGCTGAATATGCATCTACCTGTACCAGTGCCTGATGCGTTATGCTCGATGCATTGCAGCACGGCATTGCCGTCTCCTTGCCTTGCCTTTAGAAAACAGCCAACAGTACACATACCCCGCTCTTGGCTCTTTCTCCTCCAGACGCAGCAGCAAGCTACCTTGCTCGATCCGACGCTGGAGATACAGGCCTCGCTCACGATGCAAGGCGTGCTAGCAGCATGGCTTTTCGTGATGAAGTCACTTCCGAGTCCCGATTGAGCAATTGCCCCATTCAATGACGGCCTGTCGGTACGTGTCGTTGTACATGGTTCTGCGCATGCATGCATGTGTAGTTGATCTAGACTATACTATAGTACAAGTGGTTGTACGGATTGTACGGCCCGCGCAGATCGAGCAAGGCTTTCAGCGTACTGGTAATCAATAGTATCTAGCCTCGAGACGACTTCAAGGCGGACGGGATGCATGCCCAGGTCCGTCTTCAAACTCAATCAAGGCGGCACATTGTCGGTCGGTACTTACGTGCATAGAGGACTCTAGCTAGCTGACTGCTTCCACCCAATACAAGGTTTCGCTTCGAAGACCAATTACTTCCTATATAAGCTAGGTAGCGGGTGTAAGCACGCGGGACCCCCATACGACGACGGAAGGCACCCCAACCCACAAAAACAGCATGCACATGCGTTGTGACACTGTGTAGAGTTTCACTGGCAGTCCGCCAAGCAGTGCTGAAGTCGCCTTGTCCAGGGAAAGCCATTCCCAATTTCGGCGTCCACGCGCCGCGCAAACTATCAATCTGAAGCTGTACAAAACTCAAAGCGCCACAGGGTCTGCTGCGCCCGCACCGGCGATCACTGGGTGTCATTATTTTTTTCGGGTTGGGGAATAGACAGAATAGATCTGAACAGGATATTGTAATTGCCGGGCGCTAAGCCGGTATGTTCTATCGATTGCTGATGGGGCGTGAAGAGACGGTAGGCTTGGCTGTGGAGATGTTGAGCGGCCGTGCTGGTCAGCGAACTGTGCCGTTGCGGTGCCGTGCTTGCAGCAGCCTGTCCGTGCCTTGCTTGCTGCAATGAGATGATCATAATGATGATACCAATGATGACATCCGCGCCTGTTGTTCCGTTTGCTCGCCACTCGCCTGTTGGTGCCGTGTGCGCATGCCGTCTGCCCACGCAGCCTTGCAACATGTAACGTCAAACCTGCCAGCAAAGCACGGCAATAAACACGCACATAGCCAAACTTCCCTGATCTGCAAACACATGGCAGGGCTGAACCCATTCCCGTGATCGACGAGTCACGCTCTCATACCTTCCTGATTCCACAATAGCGCACTCGTGTCCCGTGCAGTTCCAAATCTCGTTCAAACGCCCGTGAGCCGTGTGAGGCGCGCCGGCAAAAAAACCAACGCCGCCAGGAACGCGCATGCCCTGGTCGGGACCGAGTGGTTGAAATGCTCTAGCAGTCGTGTTGATTCGTGGGTTGCGTGCGCCGGTCGAGCGCCCCAGCAAGGAGTTTTGCACAAGCGCTGACACGACCCATGGTACCGCTCTGAAACAGGTCAGGACGCTGGCTGGCACCAATGGGTGGAGAACCTTATTTGTGCCTCGCTGCTTGGCGGCTTCTTCCACCTCATTGTTGTGCGGAGCTGCGATTTGGAAGAGCGGCGAGGTGCCGTGGAACAGCGTAAGATGGTGCTGAAATGGCCCTTGGTAACTTGTCCCATGTTTGCAGGGGGCGATGCAGGAACTCAAATCCTGGTGTTTCATGTTAGTGCACGACGATCCGCTTGAATGTTAGAGGCAGGTAAGACGTCACACAGAGAAGACTGGGAAGAATCTACGGCAGTGCAAGTCTTGTCAGCAGGTAAGTATGTAGTGTGCATTCTTGTGCCGATGATGGGGCGGCTATGTACTCATCATTATATCGTTAAATTAATCAGTGTATACTCTAAGACGCCGTAGATGATGGGTGGGTGCAACTTCGTGCCCCTTTTGTGCGGCAGTCCAGTGCGCGATCGTTGACTGTGATGGTCTCGCCAACGTACATGCAATGCGTGAAATGCCAGAATACTCCCAAGATCCCGTTGGTACATGATGAAAGACGCTCAGAAACTCCAATGCAGTGATAGGTGCCAACGCATTCTGGGGCCTAGCGCAGAATGTCGACCCGCGAAGGTGGTACAAAGCCGTAAGGAAGACCCAAGATGGCGGTCGCGACGTGTTCGCGACGACCCGGCGCCGTGGGACGTGTTGTTCAAGCAAGGGGTTTAGACCTGCTCAGTGAAGGCAGATTTCCTCGACTCGCCAGACGAGCGACGCTTCTTCTGGAGCTTCTTTCCTGTTGACTGCCTCCTTTCGCTTCTGTCTGTCATCTCCATCTCGGAGGCAGGGGGCGGAGCGAATGTGCCTGGCTTCAGCACTTGAAAGCCAGGGTTGACGCTTCGGAGGATCTGAGACTCGGGGCGCTGGTTGTTCTGCATTGTCTGGACCTCGTACGGAACCTCATCGTAAGACGGCTGGTGCTGGGGACCACGGACTTGGTAGGTGTCGGGGTAGTAGGGAGCGTTCGGTGCGTACGATTCCTGGAGAGGAACACCCTGGCTAGTCTTTTGCTGGTCCTGCAGTTGCGAGGCTGCGACATGGCTGGATGCGTAACCGGCGGCTTCTTCTTGTGGGTCTTCGATAGGAGGCAGAGGAGGAGAGGGGGTCTTCTGGGGCATGAAATAGTTAACACCATTGTGGGTAGCAACTTGGTTGTCCGCCACGCTGGCCCACTCGCCGCTATTACCTGGTCTGCGAACTCGCGGGGTGAGCTGGCCAGTCTCAGCGACGTGGGACATGCGGTGGCTTTGGAGAAGGTCGAGGTCGGTGCGGGGGTCAATGGGACTCAGGCCAGACGAGGGCCTCATGTAGGCGGTCTCGTAGGCGCGAACATCCTGTTGCATGGCCATGTAGTCGGACTCATCGCTCGTGCGACGGCTGGACTTCTTGGACGAGTCGATGGATTCTCCGAACTGAGCGTTGCGAGCTGTGACAACGTTAGTATAATGATGTGTTCTGCAATTTGCAGTACTTACGGGAAGGAGGGCCCGATCGTTCGAGGTTTTGCAGGGTCGTAGAATTGCGAGACTGTGCGTAGCTGGGAGAAGAAGGACCGGGTCGGTTCTGGTAGATCTGGTTGGGCGGCGACCCTGAACGAGAGTCGTTGGTAGGGAGCCTCTCGGCAGAAACGGCGCGGTCAAAGGAGCTTGGTGCGGCAGAGCTGCCGTGGCTCGAGGCGTACGACATCTGAGGGAGCTCGAAGGCGGAGCCGTTGAAGCTGTGAGGCAGCCTGTTCTCGGACATGATGGAAGCACGGCTGCTGCCAACGGGTGTGTTGGAGCGCGAGATCCAGACGCCGTCAACCTCGATTCCGCTCTCGATGGCGCGGATACCGAAGGGAATGTCCTGCTTCATCTCCTCTGCTTGCACCTGCTGCACAGGCTGCGCCTCGAGCATCTCGGGCGTCGCCGCCGTCTTGCCCTTGTCGATCTTGCTGTACTTGCGAATCTTGTTACGGTCATACCAAAGCTTAAGGAGACCGAGGAAGATTGTGACAACGATACCGCAAGCCAGTACCTGGATGATGTCAGCAATGCTCCCTTGGTCGCTTACTAGCGCAGCCACTCACAAAGGTCATCTTCTGCCACAACGCCCATGAGTTGAAGAACTCGTTATTGTCTGATTGTCCGAAAGCCATGATGACGGTCGTAAGAATGCGAGGTTAGGAGCTCAAGGTAAGAATAGCGGGTAGCCGCGCTTGTAAAATAGGATCTGGGAGATCTAGGAAGGTGCGACAAGACGTGGATGCTCGGCAGTAACAGCGCTAGTAACAAAGCACCGGACAATGAACAAAGCAAGACAATTGTCGTCTCTTTACACTGTCAGGTCTGATGGCGGCTTTCTCAAAGAACGTCGGCGAGCAACAGTCCAAGCGAGTTTAGACTGGTGGGGGGCTTCTTGATCGTGGAGTGTCAAGTTTGGTCCTACAGGGGGTCCGGTCCAATATGGGCAGGCAGCGAGTGAAGGGGATCCGGGCAAGCGAGTGCGAGAGGACGGGTGAGGTTGTTCAGGCCACGCTGGGGTACAAGGCGGGGTTTTGAGGTCGACCCTGGGAGAGCAGCGGCAGTGGAAACGAGTGTGGAACGTCCAGATGGCGAGCGAGGGAACGGGTGTCACTAGTGAATCATACAGCTGTGTACAACCAGACAGGTAGCAGCACGCAGAAACCTCGTGCACGTCTTGTGGCTTTGATAACAGTACTGCCAAGGGTAGTTCCCGGGATCGTAGGTGAGGGATGGGCAGGAGGGTCACAGCAAGCGCGAGGGCACGGGGAGAGGTGAATTATATTGCGTGCAGCAGCAGGTCCAGCAGATCCGCGCCTAAAACTGGGACCCACTGCCGTGCGTAGGAAACGACGGAACTTTGCAGTGGGAGGGAAAACCTCTGCCATCCTTGCGCTTCCAAGGCGCGCTCCTTCGTGCCCCGTCTGCTGGCTTCGCGCCACAGCGAGCGCGGCAGGGGTAGTGCTCGCGACAGGGATGAGTGTATGCACTGGTGACGGCCACACGGCAAAACTGGCGCCCCGAAATAGAAAGCAACGATGGCGCGAGTGTTTGGAACGTCGACAGACCGCGGATCGGCGCCGTGGGCGTCGAGGAATACGGGCCCCAGGTGCTGTGCGTGGAGCGATGGCTGGCCAGTAATGCAGCGGCGGGCGAGCAATGGGCATCGCAGCCGAGCACCGCGAGCACGCCGTGTGACAGCGCATTCTCAGCACGCTGATCGCCGTCACCACCAGCGCGCGCTGCCTGCCTGCGAGCGTCCGCTGCCGACGAAGAGCCCCTGGGCCCTGGTGTCCTCTAGCCCAAGCGAACGCCTCTGCCTTGGATGGATTGCGGACGGGGAGCGTTAGCCTAGCACGCCGGCCCTCCCAATCACCAGCGCCAATCGCTCTGCGCGCAAGAAAGAATCTCCGAAGCCATCCGTTATTCTTGGACGCCTTCCGGCATGATCGTGTTTCGTGACCGTGTAGATCACTGGCAGCCGTCACAGAATGCTTCGTGATCTTGGGTGTGCTGGCCGTCCTGCTCTGCAAGTTTGCTCACCAAATGCACGCCCACTGCTAGCACTGGTGGTAGGACGACCGCTAGGTAATAAGAGTCGATGCTATGACGCAACGATGGAGCTCCTCACAAAGGAGCATTGTCGCTCTCAACAATCAGGCGCGCAATTTCCCACCCACTCGCTAACACCTCCCCAAGCGACAGTCCCCAAGACGTCTCCGCATCCACATGGCCCAGTGCATGGAGGGAACCCGTTGGGCCGTTTGTGCCTCGACGAGAAGGTTTTGCTTCTCTTTTGCTCCTCTTACCTAAGACACCACTGAGTCATGTGACACGAGAGAGTCATGCAGGCCACTTGGGTCGGACGGTTTGTCGCTTACCATGCAACCCGTGTCCCACTCCACCATCGCGATCCAGTGCGCAAGACCTGCAACCTTCTCCACCATGATGGCAGCCCAGCATGACGGCCTTGCACCACTTGCAATTGGAGCGGGCCGCCTCTCAGTCCTTGCTGCCAGCCCACGGCACTCGCGGGAAGGAAGCACCGCATGGCAACCGATATTGATGACACCAAGCACAACATTTGTGTAACTGCTACTTACCCAGCACACCGCTTCAGCTGCACCCACCTGCGAGCGGCAATGCACTGCCCACAGAATCGGTACTCTGGGAGACAGTCTGGACAGTGACCGAGGGCCCGTATTTCCAACAGAGCAACACGTCTCCAAAAATGGCATCTATGGCGTCCATTGGCCAACGCATCTAGCAAAGTCAGACTTTCAATCCAGCTAGTGGACGCTTGCAGGACTACGAATCCTAGTCTGCATGAAGCTTCTGTGAAGGAGCAGAATCTTCTATGCAGTCTATAGCTAACTAGGCGCCATGGGTCCTCTGCCGGGCCGTAGAGACTGAGCTCTGACGACCTCATGATACATATTCGTCTGGAGTTGCTCTTCAGCCTCGGGGTATTTGCGCGCGTCAGGGCTAGGATCCACGTACACAGTAGTAAGCAGACGATAATTGACTCAACAGCTCATCCGCCTCGTATTCGTGGAGTGACCGCTGTCACACACGAAGCAAGCGAGGCTGTCACATCTGGCTTTGATTCAGATCTTCACGTTAATCCAAACAGATGACGTTCAATTAGCTTCAACGGCGTCCCCCTGATCTGATGCTCCGTCCGCACCATAAGACATTCTGCTTGCGTAGGTGCAATCTAAGAACGCGGCTGCACGGGTGGTTATATTTCATAGAGCAGATTGTAGCCCCGCAAGTATGTAGGTCTTTGAGGGGAATTCGCCACAATGCGTGCTAGACACTGGTCTCGCAGTTACTGCTGCAGATGCAATCCTGAGTGATACCCTGCAGATGTTCGGCCAGGCGATCAACAACCAAGACCAGCGTGCAGAACATAAGCACATTCAATGTCTGTCTTTCCCGATGACTTGTCACCCGGGATATGATATTCTCTCAATCTTGTTTCAAGCTAAGATCACTCACTCGTGGCTTTTCTCGTCACTGGTCATACACACACACAGGTCGCCACTGCATCGGAGTGTTTTGATCTTCAAGTAATAGAGTAAATTCGATCTCACGGGCAGCCGGGACACGTGCGCTAGCAAGGCTTCACGACATGTGTCGTATTCGGAAGCCAGGTTTAGATTGGACCGAGATTCTCGCGACTCGTACATCAGATTGTTGTAATCTTCTGGTATGACCAGCGCATGGTACGCAGCATGATCAGAACACCACGTGAAAACGTGCGGCTTGCTTTTCGAATTCAAGTCGTACGGTCTGGAGACTGCAAATTAGTCACATCGAATGTCCAAGCATCAAGGTCCACTCTCAATGCGTTTTGATTTCTGCTGACAGTCGCCCTGTTGCAGATGCGCGGTTGACAGACCCTGAGTCTGAATTGTAGACTGTTTCTGCCGCACGATGCTAACCAGAACACCCACCATCCACCAGCACTTGCACTCAAGCGGAGAAGGGGCCGCGTTGCAGACAGGTGGATGCTGCATATGTACATCTCGTCAGGCCACCTCGAACCACCAGGTCGTACATGGTAAGCCAGGATCTCAATGCACCTAATGCAGGTGCGCACGAACTCGATTGAAGCAGCTACAGTCTGAGGTGCCGAGCCTCACGATAACTGATCGTAAGCGTGTACGTTGAGAGACGTCTGTTTTTAGTATGCGGCTCAGGGCTGGCTGCTGCTGCGACGCCCCGCTGTCGTGTTGAGCGTTTGGTGCCTCCATCTCCAGCCTTCACGACGCAGGGTTCCTTGCAGCGCGAACAAGGTACACGGCTCAGCCCAAATTGTCGCTGAAGTAACTGAAATTTGTTAATGTCCAATAAACACACCTGATCATGGACAGAGTCCTACCCGCGCACCAGTTGCCAACTGCCCCCCGGAAGACGGTGTTGCCGAGTCTCTCCAGGCTTTGTTACCGCCGCCCCTTCCCAACTGGTCGATAATGACATCTTCGTGCCTGCCCAACCCGTCCGACTGCCGACTTTGTTCTCTCGACATCAACACCACTCTTCTGATCTGAAACACCCCACATTGTGCTCGTATCGCCTTGTTTCGCTCTTAGCGCTCGACCACAATGCCTATTCGTAATCCCTTTCGTCGCGCGCCTGAAGCCACCGATGAGGCCCAGCGCAATGCGCCCGACAACGAGTTCAAGAATACCGCAGTGTCAGGAGCGCAACCACTGCAGATTAAGGATTCGGCGGAGTACAAGCTGAGTGGTGAGTCATTCCGTGTGCTTCCGCGAATGCGGCTATGGAATTCCTTCATGTGAACAGGCGCTTACTGCTGCATTAGAAATCAACGACAGCGGAGTGTACTTGCCCGTAAGCAACCGCCGTGAGACATGAGGACTTGCGATCACGTTGCGATCGCAAAATTCATCTGCAACAAAGACACGTACTGACGCTTGCGCCAGCCGTCTCCGCAACAGGAGAAGCCTACATTCTGGCATTCTAAATCGAATACCTCGACCACATCCTCCAACCACCGAAGTCTGTTGGCTGAGACTGAGCCCTTCAACATTTCGCGCGAGAGCTTCGACTCCTACAGACGGTCGTTCGTACGTTGACGACGAACCGGACGGCTTTCAAACACCCCGCTTACAGACCCAGGACATCTCTGCGCGATCACCCATCACAGATATTACCGCTGAAACATACCCACGCCAATCGCTCGATGCACGACGCTCAGTAGACGTGAGGCGTTCCCTCGATGTACGCCGCTCAAGAGCAACACCCCGCGCATCTATGCAGCAGGGACGTCCTAGCGAGAGCACGGACCGTGTACCAGAGGAGGGGTTCGAGGATGTAGGTCTGAACGATGAGCCAAAGCCGGCCCCAGCGAAGAAGCGCGGTATTTTCTCGAGATTCGGCGACAACACAGACAGCAAGCAGGAAGATCGACCCTCCAGCCACCATTTCTCGTTGACTGGTCGAAAACGCGCCGAGAGCGGCAAGGGTGAAGAGCTGAAGCCCATGGGACGGCCGTCAAGTGATGCGCCTGTCGAGACGCGGTAGATATTGCGCGGAGTGTTAGGAGAGGGAGCGAGAAGAGAACTATAGGAAAGCTTCCTCAGCATGTGGGCATTGGACAGAATAAGGTGCAACAAGGCGTTCAGGATTTGGTCTAGCAGCATCCCTCATACCATATTGGGGAGCATTGGCTGCATGTCAATCGCTACATCACAACTGACGAAGAGCAGTGCAGTAACGACATCATAATTATGAATTCTAATCCTCAAATTACTTCAATCAAATCACACCTGGCCCATTTCAAAGAGCTACAGATGCCCTCACAATTGCCACGGCAATACAAGATGAGCAGTTGCACTGTTCCTCGGGTAATCTCAAAAGCATCATCATCGTCCTGACGACGCCGGGCGCAGCACTAAGCACTGTTCAACACAGCAGCACGCCGAGTGTCACCAGTCCTGCAGTGATATGCAGACTGGCGCGCGGTTGCTGGTTCGGTGTCGTCATTCGGCAGCATTAGGGCCGCAGCCTATCAGCGCTAGAGACGCGGCATGAGCCACTACGGCGTGTGGGCCAAGCTCGAGTTCAACGACGGATGCTGTGCATGGAGGTTGAAGTCTGTACTGCGGTCTGCAGGATGGTTGGGAGGCAATAAATGGGCATGCGGATCCTCGGTCGCTGCTGATGAGTGGTGCAGGTGTTATGGACGTGGTGAATGCCGTCGTGTACAGCTTCCAAACAGTGGCTTTTCAACCTGGAGGAAGACTTTTGGTGATCTAAGAGATGCATGGGAAAGATGTGATGGATGTGAGGGGTCTCAGCCAGAATCATGCTGTGACTCGTGTTGTAAGTGCTGCCAGGAGATCTGGACCGGACAGGAACGAGGAGCGAGCCCATAATTACACTTCCTCACTGATCCGAGGCGGCTACGACACAATGGCCCCGCCAGGAACGGTTCTTGCAGCGATTTCAATCTAATCTCACGATGCGTATGGTACCACGATTTAGGCCGACATCCGAGCAGATGCCCTAGGATCGAAAGGCGAAGAGAAGCTGTCAACGAATCTTACCAGCATGAGCCGGACCTCGGGATTCTAGTGGCGTTGCGCTCCCTCGAACTCTCCTTCCAATACTGCAGAAGAGCTTGGAAACATGCCCCAGGCCTCGTCGTTGGCTGCCGTTAGGCTGTCGACATGGGCTGCGCCGGCCCGTGCCGCAGGGCTGAGTCTCATCAGCGCCCTCATTGTCACGAAGAGAGATAACGCATGAAACGCTGGAGTAAAATGGGCAACATGAATGGCTGCACCGACGGAGGACTACGTTGTTGCCTACAGAACTCCTGTAGTGGCTGTGTTGCGGCATGCTTGTACGGGTTTATGTGCAGGTGAAAGCCCGCCCCATGGAGGCAATGCATAATCGCCGTATCAAAACAAGTCAAATCGATCGGTTTGAGGACCGTAAATCATGCTGCTGCCTGCTGGGCATCGCGCGTGTTTGTTTATAGGTAATGGATTGCTTCACCGTGAAGCTGCGCGATTGCTTGCGCTATTTTATTTGCGACAACATCACAAAAACTTCTCTTACCCTGCGCAAGACTTCTTCTTAACACCTTTTGGATCGTCTCGCTCTCGCCCTACTTTTCGCCCTACTTTTCGCCCTGCCGCTTCAAGCTCTACTGCTTCTGCTCGGTGCAACTTCTGTCTAGAAGCATTCACGTAAGTCTTAGTCTTGCAGACCAGCCGACATATGACTGAAGATTGGTATTGACTCAAACTGTAGGCCTTGATAAGATGGCGCTCTCTGGTGGGCAACGCCCATCAGCGCCGGCGACGTCCTACCTGGTTCATCACGTTGCGCTTCCGCCGAAACTCCCTCAATCGGATGACTTTGATGCTGAACATGAGCGCTGCCTATTGGAAACGACACTCAACGCGCTGTGCGATCTCAAGTCTTACGTCACGGGTCCGCACAAGAGCTCACTTGCTCACGCTATCACAACCATCGATAACCTTCGGCGAGTTCAAGACAAGTTTGGCAGCGTCAGCGAGACCGATTTGCACAAATTGCTTAACGACCTCGCTCAAGGCAAAAACCTTGGGTCCATACCGTTGGAGATCAAGGCTCAAAATGCCGGCATCTTGATCACCTCGGACGGCAAGAATGTTACCTTTGAGTTTTTCGAGCTCGCACCGGATAACAAGCACGCAATGCTCAAAGGTCGACTTGTCCGTACCTTTCCAGGATTCGCCGCGAGTCTTCCGATCAGCAGGTTTCAAGAGCAGGACTTGCAAAACATGCTAGCCAACACACTGGCAAAATTGAGCACACAGACCGCTCCTGGCTTCCAGCCTGTAGCCTACAAAGCTGGTCGGAATCATGATGAAGATCGAGATACCACTCATCCGGGAATGGTGACCGACTACCTTGTTAACGTTATTGCTGCTCTCGGAAAGCCTACCACTGTCAGTCGCATAACCAAGAACACCCGTGAGGAGGTTCTCTGGGACAATTGTAAGCAGCCTTGGCGACGCTCTCCAATGTGGCTTCTTGTTCGGGTGACCCTTCAGCTGCTCTTTACTCGACAAGGACCTAAATCACCAACCGCTGATGGCTTGTACAAAATTTTCATGGTGCAGTTTCTCAAAACCATCCTTGGCCATGCTCAGGCCCATTGGGCATTGTCTGGAAGCAGCTGCATGCATGTGATCAAAGCGAAGATGCTCCGTCGCATCCACAAGATAGAGGCTCTGTCGCAGTTTGATTGCGTTTCACCTTCCTGGATTGATACCATCCAGACATGCATGACTGATGCGTTCGCATACATGGATGGAAAGTGGTCAAAGGAGATCCAAGATTCCAGTCCGAAACTTGCAACTGCTGGTCTAAAGCTTTTACAGCCCGAGACAGCTCTCGATGTCTCCCTACCTGGGCTGGACAATTTCTTGTCCGGCGTGCAGGCCAGGGCTACTACTGCTGCCAGTTGTGACTTCGAGCAAGGACCTGCGTTTCCCCGCTTCAGCAAGGATAAAATCCCTCAAAACTTCAATGCAGGCGACAATTATCGATGCTTCCGTCTTTCTGCGCTGGAAAAATGGGTCGAAGACCATCTCCAGGACTGGGTTCAGGCACACCGCATTGATGAAGTAACCTGTCGGCAACTATTTGAGCTCATGACAGCGTATCGCAACGGCGCCAGCAAAGCCTATGCAGGAACTCCGTGGCATCTGTCCGCTATGTATCTTACTATTCTTGAGATCTGGGTTGCTTGCGATCAAACTGCTTGCAGCCTGTTTCCCCTCCTTAAGGAGTATGATCCTGAAGTTCAACTAGCCGAGCTGCAGTGCCTGACGCTACCTTTACGAAGCCAAATGCAGCGGCTATTAGCGGTTGAGACCTACATTCAATCACGCACGAAGACGGTCACAAACAGAACATCTGTTTATCGCGAATTTGGCGCTGACTCGTCCTTTGGCGTTCGGTACTTTCTTCAGAGCCCTGAACTCCAGACCACCTTGCAACAGATCGAGAAAAAGGCGTCAAAAAAGCATGCGGAGAAATGCGCGGAGCTCGTACGATTGAAGTCTGAGTACAGTGATCTCATGAGGCAGTACAACAGCGCAAATTGCGAGTACGTCGAGATCGTCTACAACCGTTACCATGGTTACAAGAAGACTGTGCACTCCAACCGTTGTAGTCGGTGCGCCCGGAAGAAGAAAGCAGACAATCTCGAGATCGGCATATTTGAGTGGCCACTCTCGTCTAACAAATCAAGCGCTCA